>APFE031537809.1:96075-147222 GCA_000404065.3 Pinus taeda | reverse complement strand
CTCCTTTTTGCTGCATCAAGATAACTTTTTGAAGTGGATGCTTGAGAAGTTTCTCCATTATAGCCTAGACCTGTCTTATTTAGAGGGGAACGCTGTACATTGATAATCTCATCCAGAGTTTCAGATCCTTTGACAAACTTAAGATTAATAGCTTTTGTTTTCTCAATCTCTTTTCTAAGAGCAACAATTTCACCTTCTAACTCTTCAAAATGTTTTTCCTTTTCATCAATTTGAAATTGTAGAGTATCAGTGATCATATTCTTTTCTTCTATACATCTCTTGAGTCTAGTAATTTCTTCAAAAAGGTTATCCACATCTATAGCATCCATATAGTCATCATCTTCAAATGCCATTAACAGTTTATATTCATTACCTCGTTCATCTTCATCACATTTGATAGACCATCACTATCTTCATGAATGTAGTAGCTTTTCTTATTTGCACCCTGTTTCTTGTTCCATCTAGAAGGTTCCTTTCCTTTATCCTTATAAGGACATTTTGCAGCATAATGACCTACTCTTCCACAAGCAAAGCATTTAAAAGGTAATTATAGAAAAGAGAATTCTAACTGGTTATGAAATGAGAAAGGGAGGTCCATCAAATAAATGTATAGAAAAGAGTTTTCCATGAAATACCATGTTCTCATTTCCAACTAACATCAACTATGACAACCAATGAAACTATTGTTTCCAAGGTGTAGTTTTTTGAAAATAAAACTGAGAGGGGGGGTGAATCAGTATTATCTAGTTCTTTTAACAAATCTTCCTTATTTACACTTTGAATTATTTTTGCATATCAGTACCATAAAATAATGAGCAAGAAAAACAGACAGTCACATCAAAGAACACAGATATAAGGTGGAAACCCAATGTGGGTGAAAACCACCTGCTGCAATATGTCTCTATCTTCTTTCAAATTAGAAACTCCTTTTACAATGGTCTTGTACTGGTGCAGTCCTTTACCAGTACGCAGGCTGCAACCTACAGAGAGCTACAACTCTCTCGTTTTCCCAGTCTCTCCTGGAAGGGAGCTACAACCCCCTACTTCTTTTCTTTCAAGGACCACTTTTCATAAATTTTCAAACTGGATCCATAAACATCAAATAATCATCAAGTACCAGTAAGTCACACAGATAACCAGATCCACAATAACAGTAAACTAAACCCAGAACACCTTATCAACAAAAAAATCAGTCAACAAAAGATCTTAAGACAGATACGCAATTTCCTTTTCTCTGGCCTGCTTCGCTACGCACTTCACCTTTTGTGGCGCTGCGCACCTCCACAGCTGCGCCTTCTGTGGCGCCTCTGCACTGCGCCTTCGGTGGCGCCTCTGTGGCATCTCCTATGGTGCCTCTGCACTGTGCCTTCTGTGGCGCCTCTGTGGCATCTCCGCACTGCGCCTTCTGTGGTTCCTCTGTGGCGTCTCCGCACTGTGCCTTATGTGGCGCCTCTGTGGCATCTCCGCACTGCGCCTTCTATGGCATCTCCTGTGGCACCTCCTCACTGCGCCTTCTGTGGCGCCTCTGTGGCGTCTTCGCACTGCGCCTTCTGTGGCGCATCTGTGGCGTCTCCGCACTGCGCCTTCTGTGGCGTCTCCTATGGCACCTCCGCACTGCGCCTTCTGTGGTGCCTCTGTGGCGTCTCCGCACTGTGCCTTTTGTGGCGCCTTTGTGGCGTCTCCTCTGGCGCCTCCCACTGGCCTTCTGTGGTGCTCTGTGCCGTCTCCCACTGTGCCTTTTGTGGCCGCCTTTGTGGCGTCTCACACTGCCCCCCTTCTGTGGTGCTTTGTGGTGTCTCCGCATGCGCTTCTATGGCGTCTCACTGTGGCGCTCCGCACTGACCCTTCCGTGGCGCCCCGTGGCGTCTCCGCACTGTGCCTTCTGTGGCGCCTCCGCACTTCCGCAGCTGTAGCGCTCGAGAGATCACCCTTCACAGATTCGCTTTCCACTTCACTTTCATATAGATCGAGCTTTTGAAACAATAACCCAATATTTCAGATCTTAAGATATTCAACCCAAAAGCATACCCAAGCCAAATGATCTCCTTGGCTTTATATAGGCAAGCTCTTCCTCAAATCATGGACCAATACCACGGGCCAAAACCATAGGATCAAAAACTATGGGACTAGTACCATGAACCAACCATGAAAGTGCGTGAACTTTTCTCCACATGAAATAAACTTTTCTCTGCATAAAATTCCGTGAAATTTTCTTTGCATAAAATTCCGTGAACTTTTCTCTACATGAAGCAAACTTTTCTCTACATAAAATTCCGTGAACTTGAAAATAACTTTGCTGCACTATAATTTATCATCTGAGTGATTTGCCATGAAGGAACACACTTGTCTCATAATGCCAACACACTCGATTTTGCATGTGATGACTGAACAAAGGTGGCCAAGTTAACTGGCTAGATTTTCACTTATAAATCAACTATCTTGTAATCCTTACAAATTTTGATCAAATGATGCCTTTGAGTGAGTGAGTGGGATACTTACCTGTAGTCTTGATGCCATGCTATAGTTGTCAAAGATTGTTGAAAAGTGGCAACAAGAATATTCCAATTTAATTTGTCCTTAAATTAAATTGTGAATTAAAATCACATTTAGTCTTAACAACTACTTGGAAATAATTAATTAAGTTATTTTGACTTAATTAGTCGGAGAAATTCAAGTTAGAAGTATTTTTGAAGTCATGCAAGAGTTATCCCTTAAATTAAGGAGATAAGATTGGGTTATATTTGAGTTGTAATTAGTTAACTCAATTTACTGAGTTAAGTCTAGTAAAATTAGTTCCAAACTGTTTGAGGAACTAATAGAGAGTTAACAGTCAGTTGATGCATGCATGCACTCAACTAGTGCTACTCTAGTTAGCTGAAGATTCCCTCATCAGAAACTCATGCATGTCTATTATGAGAAAGACCCAGTTGAGATTAAAGGCAAAGACAATGTATTATCAGTTGCATGTGTTTTCTTATAAAGAAAACTCATTCATGCAAAAGGAATCATTCCTTGAGGATTGTGCAGTTTTGACAGTGTGTGAGATCAGGTGATCATCCACTGGGTAGAAGAGGTTTTCCACTTGGTTGAAGGAGAATCATCCCTAAGGAACAACACAAGGAAATAAGAGCTTGGAGGGCAGAGAGGAAGGCTTGAGAGAAGCCAATATTACCTGTGAGAATCTGTGAGGATCGTACTGTGAGCTGGCTAGCTGTGAGAGATAAGGCTTTGTATAATTCCTATGTATTTCCACCTTGTATGATAATACAGATAGTGGATTTTTTAGCTGAGGCTTTCCCCAAAGTATTTTCATGTGTATTGTGCGATTGATTCTTCTTCTTCTGGTTATATTGTTTAGCTAGATATTTAAACTTCCACAAATTGATAGTAGAAGTAGGTTATAGTATTCTGATTTGATTTATATTGCATTATCGGGTTAACTTACATCCAGATTTTCTACATGGTATCAGAGCTGGATTTGTAGAAATTTTCTGCATAGTAATGGAGTTGTGAACAATATACTAAGAAGAGAATTCGAAGTTTTAAGTTTGGGGTTGTAGGTGCAAATTGAATTCTTATCATACTACAAGGTTGGCTAATGGCATTCTATGGATTGAGACTCGAGTATGCATTGGAGGGTAGCTAAAATTACATAGCATGGAAAGATAGAATGGAGGCTGTATTAGAAGACAATGGCTTGAGGGAATTCATTGATTAATAAATCACAAAGCTAGCTTCAACTAATGCGCAAGAGTTGGCTGAGTGGAAGAAGTGTGTGGTGAAGGCGAGACAGATCATCCTTAAGGGCATTCGAGACCTTATTGTCTCAAGTCTCCATGGGAAGGATACTCCATTTTCAATTTGGAAGACATTTAAGGACCTCTACCAAAATAGTAACTACCAGAGGAAATTGGCACTCAAGGATAAGCTTCAAAGAATAAAAATGGAGAAGGGAAATACTATTTCCAAATATCTGAACAAGCTCACCACCTACAGAGATGAGCTTGGCAGTGTGGGAATAACTATTGCAGATGATGATATGGTGAGCCTCACTTTCCTTGGCCTTCCAAAGAGTTGGAATAGCTACCACGACTTTGCGAATGGAAGGAATAAACTTCCAGATTGGGAACGACTATGGTCCAGTCTCATGCAAGAGGAGATCAGGAGGAGCACACCAGATAGTTCTTCATCCAAGGATGATGATGAAGAAAATCTTGCCTTAGCAAGTAAGGCAAGGAAAGGGAAGGGGAAGGCTTCCCATTCCAAATCAATTTTTTCTCATGGAGGGAAGAAGGGTGACAAGTCTAACATGAAATGCTTTAATTGTCACGAGATGGGACATTAAGCGACTAAATGTCCATCAAAGAAGTCCAAGAATGGATCCTAGGAAGGATTGAAAGGTGAGGCATTAGCCTCTCAGCTTGAAATGGACTTTACCCTCATCACATGCATGGTGTCAGCGATGGTGGGTTGTGTTTGGTATCTTGGCAGTGGAGCCTCATTCCACATGACCAACAATAAAAGTATATTCGGTGCCTTGGAGGAGAAAGACCTCAAGATGCACATAGAGATGGGTGACGATGGAAGGGATAATGTTTTAGGAGTGGGCATGGTTGCTTTTTAGAGGGAGCATGGAGCTCTTATCACCTTGACAGATGTGAAGTATGTGCCTGGACTGAAGAAGAACTTGGTATCGGTTGCAATGTTGGAAAAAAAAGGCTACAATGTTGTCTTCAGTAAAGGAAAGGTGTTTTTAAGACACATATCCATGGGTTAGAACAAGAGGATATGGATTTGGGTGAAGAATCTCTATAAAATAGAGGTAGATGTTTGTGCAGCATTGAGTATGAAAGCAAAATTGGTGATAAGCCAAGACATCGATGAGTTGTGGCATAGGCAGTTGGGCCATTTGCATTAGGGGGATTTGAATATAATGTAGCAGATATCTATAGGAATTCCTAAAGGTAAACTTGAGCAAGCTGACACATGCGAAGGTTGTACCTTGGGAAAGTACACCAAGTCTTCCTTTCATGATCGAGATAGTTGAGCAAAGGCTATCTTAGAGCGAGTTCATATTGATGTGTGTGGACCATTCTCGATGGCATCCACAATGAAGCAAAGGTATTATTTGATTTTCATTGATGATAATTCTCGTAAATGATGGATTTATTTCAAGTAAAAGAAGGGCCAAACCTTCAAAAAGTTTTGTGAGTTCAAAGCTTTGGTCGAGAAAGAATCAGGAAAGAAGATCGAGGCTTTGAGAAGCGACAACGATGGAGAATATGTCTCTAAAGAGTTCAAGGACTTCTGTGCAGCGGAAGGAATTAAATGAGAGTTGATAGCACCTCATAACCCACAATAGAATAGGGTGGCTGAGAGGAAGAACAAAACTATTGTAAGGGCAACACGGGCAATGCTGCATGACCAAGGCCTACCACTTCACTTGTGGGCTGAGGTATGCAACTTAGCCGTCTACTTGTAGAATAGAAGTCCACATCGCATACTTGGGATGAAGACACTAGAGGAAGCTCTCTCATAAGAGACCACATGTGGGTCACTTTAGGATCTTTGGCTCATCAGTATATTTCCATGTGACAAAGGATGCATGGAAGACACTTGAACCAACAACAGAGTTGGGGATATTTGTGGGGTATAGTAATACACCTCACAACTATCGAGTGTACTTGCCCACCAGTCGAAGGACAGTGGTTTGTGGAGATCTCAAGTTTGATGAGAAGAAGGCCATGCGAGATTCCCTTGAGAGGGAGCTCCAACTACAGGCTATGGAGGAACTGTTGGTTCCTAGGGAGGAGGAGCCTCAGACTAATGCGGAGCAACCACATGCAGAGGTTTCAGGAGTGGAAACATCCACTCAAGTAGAGTCTTTCAGAGATTGATGGAAGCACACAATAGAAGCTGACAAATTTTTGGAGGATGCGAGAGAGAATGTGAGAGAACCATCTTCTTAGCACAGACAGAGGAGGTCACCTGAGAGGTACACTCGATACATGACCCTTGCTGGGGAATGTGTTGAGACTGAGCCATCTTCCTTTGAGGAAGTAGTGCAACAACCGATTTGGGTTGATGCTATGGTGGAGGAGTATGAATCCATAGTTCGTAATAGTGTTTGGGATGTGGTTTCGAGACCAAAGAACAAGTCAGTTGTGAGTTCCCGTTGGCTTTACAAGGTAAAGCAAGCTGTTGATGATGGGAGGATCATGTTGCTGCAGTATATTTCGACAGAGGAGCAAGATGTTGACATTTCGACAAAGGCATTATCAAAGTGTAAAATTCGAGTTCCATAGAGACAATATCAGAGTGACAGATAATCCCTTTCTTGTTGAGAGGGAGTGTTGAAATGTGGCAAGAAGAATATTCCAATTTAATTTGTCCTTGAATTAAATTGTGAATTAAAATCGAATTTAGTCTTAACAACTACTTGGAAATAATTAATTAGGTTAATTTGACATAATTAGTTGGAGAAATTCAAGTTAGAAATCTTTCTGAAGTCATGCAAAAGTTATCCCTTAAATTAAGGATATAAGCCTTAAATTAAGGAGATAAGATTGAGTTATATTTGAGTTGTAATTATTTAACTTAGTTTACTGAGTTAAGTCCAGTTAAATTAGTTCCAAACTGTTTGATGAACTAATATAGAGTTAACAGTCAGTTGATGCATGCATGCACTCAACTAGTGCTACTCCAGTTAACTGAAGGTTCCTCATCAGAAACTCATGCATGTCTATTTTGAGAAAGACCTAGTTGAGATTAAATACAAGGACAGTGTACTATCAGTTGCATTTGTTTTCTTATAAAGAAAACTCATTCATGCAAAAGGAATCATTCCATGAGGATTGCGTAGTTCTGACAGTGTGTGAGATCAGGTGATCATTCACTGGGTAGAAGAGGTTTTCCACTTGGTTGAAGGAGGATCATCCCAAAGGAACAACACAAGAAAATGGGAGCTTGGAGGGTAGAGAGGAAGGCTTGGGAGAAGCCAAGATTGCCTGTGAGCATCTATGAGGATTATACTGAGACCTGGCTAGCTATGAGAGCTAAGGTTTTGTATAATTCCTACGTATTTCCACCTTGTATGATAATACAGATAGTGGGGTTTTAGCTGAGGCTTTCCCCAAAGTATTTTCATGTGTATTGTGCGATTGATTCTTCTTCTTCTAGTTATATTGTTTAGCTCGATCTTTAAGCTTTCGCAAATTGATAGTAGAAGCAGGTTATAGTATTCTGCTTTGATATATATTGCATTATCGGGTTAACCTACATTCCGATTTTCTACAAAGATCAGAGGTGATGCGTTGTTTATTTGTTGCATTGACATTCTTCTTTCTCCTCTTGCTATATTTTGATGGTTTCTTGGCTTTTGAAGGTGTCTGTGACTGAAGATTTGATGTTGTTTCTTCTGTGGAGCTCCTGGATCATCCTAGTGAAGACTTGTAGCCGATGATTGAAATTCTGTGGGATAGGCTGCTACAGGATATCCTATAGGATGTCCTGTAGTTGCTTCTCCCTTATAATTTGTTAGTCATGTTGCTCGTTGGGGCTGTGAGGATGGTGCAATGAATGGACAGAGGGAGTAGGAGTGTGTGTGGAGCAAGGGACATTTAGGTAATGCTCTTACTCTCCTATGGTTTTCCTTTTTTCTTTTTTTCTTTTTTCATAACTGGAAGAAACTGATCTCTTTTTGTTTTGGATGGTGATTGCAGGGATGATGATAATGGATGAGGTGAGGTGTTAGATCATGTCTAAGATGAATTCTAGGGACCTACCAACCCTACCATTCACCCTTAGATTTCTTCCTGTAGGTTTTCTGGGCCACTATATTTCCTACAGGATTACCTTGTAGGTTTTCAGGGGGTCCTGTAGGAATACAGGGGATCCTGTAGAGAACACAGCCTACACATAAATTAAACAATTGGAGTGGAAAATGATAGAAATGACAGAGTGATGCATGGTAAGCAGTGGAGGAGATGGATATGTGTGAGGTAGGGTTCCTTTTGAAAAACAATTATATCTTTTTTTTTTCTCTCTCTTTTTTTGAAAAACACCTAGGCTGCCTTAGAGAGGTTTTCACCCTAGATGTTTCCCTTGGCCACCTCAAGGAAGGTTTTCACCCAGGTATCTTCTTATACTTCTTTCTACTTTTTCTCATCCTTGGGTTGCCTCACGAGGTTTTCAATCCAAATATGGGACTCAGGTGCATCATGGAGGTTTTCACCTGAGTCCTTATTTTTTTTTCTTAGTGACCTAATGAGGGAGGAGCTGGAACTTGCTCCACTGATAAGCCCCAGAAATGGGTAACTATATGGGCTCATTTTGCAAATTGTTTCCATTAAATCCACTATTCTCGATAGTTTTGTGCATGTTTTTTAATATTTTTATGTCAATTGAGTGAATGGGGATGGTCACTTTACCACGAAGTCTAATGAGTGTTTATTGTAGATTTTTGGACATTTTTGGACCAAGACCGGGCATTTATGAGTAGATTGGCAGCCAAATTTGAAGAAACAGGGTTGAGGACTTATAGGAGGGGTGTCTCTTGCAATAAATAACCCCTTCATCGAGTTCTCCATCAACAGCTTGGAGTGCAACAACCAAAAATGATGATTTCAAGGGGCAGCCGAGCAGGTCTAGTGAAGTTGCTGTTATCTGCAGTTTTGGCAACCGACTTCCTAAAGTTTAGGAGGACTGTTGGGAGTCCTCACTTATATAAATAAGAAGGCCTTAGGCCTCAGTATGTTAGCTATTGAACAATATATTTTCACACTTTAGTGCAGCCCTACATTCAGCTCATTTTCGAGCTCTTTCTGTAGACAATTTTGTGATGTGACTATTATTTTTTTATCAATGAAGATGAATCCAGCCTTGAACCAACACTGATCTTTCTAAGGGGGCTGTAGCTATTGGGGTTGGGTACAACCCAAGTGCCTAGTACCTCCTTCTTGTATTTATATGTGTTTTTCTTGCATGCATGAAATAATTTCTGTTGTTTAGATTCAATCTTGCTTTGTTACTTAGGTTGTTTTTGATGATTAGAATAGTTGTTCTAGTTTCAAGATTGATTAGATAGTATGCTGCAATAATAGAAGAAGATTCACAAAAACACCACCAAGAAGGCCTTGATCTCCTATCTCCCTCTGTGGGACCATGAATTGAGACCAAGGCACTCTTGCTGCCACCAGAACACTGTTTTTGCTTTCCAATGCAATTGCTAGTGAGAGATTTTGAGTTGGAGAAATTAATGTTAGTTGTATTTAAATGATTAGATCTATTCTTGTTAAATTTCCATGGCTTTCTTGCATCATTTCCTGTCCATAAAGTTCCGTTCAACACTTTTCTAGTTTTTAGGGTAGAATTATGTTAAAATAGGTAAAATTTGGTTTTTTTAATTCTCCTTGAATGAGTTTTTAGAAGCAGGTGTGCAGCTCACTTGAATACCATCCTAGCTTATCATCATTTCATCACCCAACCTGCTCCAGTCCATCTCTCAAGGTTTTCTCCACTCATTCGCCACACTTTCCCAAACAACCCTAGTTTCTACATTCTTGTGCGAAATTGCTTCCTTGACCTTTTGAACAAATCCAACCATCTCTTTTATGTTTGAACTTCATTACCAGAGTCCTAGACCCTTTGAAACCTCCATCTAGCCTTCATTTTCTTTTTCCCACCATTTTTCCTCCTCCAAACCTTCAAAAATCACTTTTGGCCTGCTCCTGTAGAACTTCATGTAGAATTTCCTGTAGATCCCCTGTAGACTTCCTGTAGAAGTTCATGCGAGTGATTTTTCAAAGTATGATCACAATGAAATTCTCCAGAAGGGTGCTAGGGACTCCTTAGGTCCTCTCCACACCTTCCTCATCATCTGCAACAACCAACTCCATCTCGCTTCACCACCAAATCTATGCAAGGTCACAAATAGTTAAAACACAAGCATAATAATTCTACATAAAATTGCTCAAAAGTACAAAAAGATGGGTCTTCCACATTTTCCTTCAGAAGTAGCTTAAGTACATGCATTTTACCTTGAGAGTAGTCTATGGCATCAATTTTAGTAGTTTCAACTCTTTTTCTGGCAAAAGTAGGTTAGTGGGTAAAACTAGTGTTTGCTAGGGTTTGCATTTCCTTTTAGTTTTCATATTCTTTTTGCAAGTAAAATAGCCTCCTTTGAGTTAGATTTCTTCCATCATAGCTAAAAGCTTCTTTTGAGAACTCATAGAAGTTGGCTTAAGCTTCTAGCAAACTTGTGCTAGCTGATCAAGTGATAGCTTGCAGTAAGAGCTAGTACTTGTTCATACAACACTGTCGCTTCCAAGTTTGTTACGAACTACCAGGTTGATAAAAGTAAAGTAGGGAGTCCCAGGAGTTACAACATCATTGCTGCAATACTGGAGCTCACAATCTTTTTGGCGCCGTTGCCTGGGAAGCATCAAAGTATTTGTGATTACTGCTTTTCTTTTATTTTCTACTGTAACATTCTGCTAAGTAGTTCATTTCAGCAAGCGTAGATTAGACATTTCCTACTTTCATTTCAATTCTGAAATTTCATTTCAGCAAGCGTAGATTAGACATTTCCTACTTTCATTTCAATTCTGTAATTTCATTTCAGTAAGCGTAGATTAGACATTTCCTGCTTTCATTTCAATTCTACAATTTCATTTCAGAAAGTGTAAATTAGTCATTTCCTACTTTCCTTTCAATTCTGCAATTTCATTTTAGCAAAAGTAGATTATTAGATATCTCCTACTTTCATTTCAATTCTGCAGTTTTCATTTTAGCAAGGTTTATTTTAGTTAGCTGCAATTTGCTGTTCAATCCCTTTCAGTTTTTGTAGGTACAAGCAGAAAAAGAAACACAAAAAATTCAAAAAAGAGATTATCTTTCATGCCTTGTAGGAACAGAGACAATTCAGGAAAATTCCTACCCAACACCCCCAACACATCACTAAGTCACCCTTCTCTCTTCTTTGATGGCAGTGATCCAAAAGAACCTATAGGTGAACCTCTGGAGATATACAAAGATCCTATAATAGAAGAAGAGCAAGAAAACATTCCTCCTGAGACCATGGCTGAAAACATAAACGGTAGAGGAAATGGGGAGAGAATAGAAGGTACCTTCGCCATCCAAGAGACCAATGGAGACACAAAGATGAAAACATAAGTCCCTCTGCCTTACCTCACTTCCATGGATTGACTACTGAAGACCCTGATACCTTCTTGTTTGAGTTTGCTATCTTGTGTTGAACCTATGACTATGCAGAAGATAAGCAAAAGTTGAAACTCTTTCCCTCTACCCTCAAGGATGCAGCACTACGCTGGTTCATGGGGTTACCTGGAAACAATATCACAACTTGGGCTCAGATGCAACAAGCCTTTAACAACAAATACTGGGACTACTGTAGGTCAAAGAAAAGAAAAGAAGAAATCTTTCGAATGACCATGGGAAGTGATGAATCTTTAGAAGACTATGAAGAGAGGTTTCAACTTAGTTATAAAAGGGCCAGGTGCACACTTGACCTCGAATCTCTGAAGTTGGTTTTTCTCAGAGGAGTCCCTGAATACCTTCTAGATACCCTCCATTTGCTGGCTGGGGGAGACATCTACTAGCTACCTTATGATGACATAAAGACCGTGTTTAGAAACCATTCTAGGGCAACCAGAAAAAGAGGTAGGGGAAGTCAACTTTTAGCCAGTACTCCCGTATCTACTTCATTCCTTAAAAACGAATTTGCAAATCAGATGGAAGATTTCAAAAGTGAGATGAGACAAACCATTTCCATGCAAATGGATACCTTGAGAATCCAAAAGAAGTAAGAGGAAGTTGAGAGGGCTTCAGCCATCTTTTGTCCCAGATGCACTAGAAAGCATCCTAGGAACGAATGTCCATTGCACTCCATAGAAGTGTGTTTTGTCTGTGAAGAAGGACATCCTACCAATCAGTGTCCGTCCTTACCTGGATTTAAAGCTATGTACCAAGGGGCTGAAGGAGCCACTGAACCACTCTACTTCATGAACCAAAGGAGGCCACATGGAGCTAGACCTTATCAGCAAGGAATACAAGGGACATCCTAGACTTATTACAACCCCAATAAATCCACTCACATACCTTCTTGGGGCCCCCTTGCTCATCCTTCCTGGTCCACACCCCCTCCTTGGTTATATCCATCTCAATACCATACTCAACCTGTTGCTCATTCGTTTCATTCTCACGTTCAGCCACAACGTCAGTGGAATGCACCTCATCGGGGGTGGAGGCCCCAATATAACTCTCCTCCCGCTCTTTTTCCTCCACCACCTGCTCAACCACAACCATTACCTCATGTTCCTCCAAGACAACCCCAAATACCTACTCAATTGAACCCGAACCCCAATAGCAGACAGGCCTAGCAGGTATATGTTGGAGAAACAACATGCCCTACCTATGCTGTGGAGATTTAGGAGATCAACCTACGATCTAGGAAGGTCCTCCTAGATAGCCAACCTCCTCCTAAGGAGGATGGAGATGAGAAATAGGAAAGTGAACCAAAAGTGATTCCACCCTTTCCTGAGAGACTAACTGGAACCACACAACCGACCCCAGAAGAAACTGAACTTTTGGGAGAACTGAAAGAGTTATGTGTAAAAATACCCCTTATTCAAGCCATAAAGGATGTGCCTATATACAACAATATGATCAAGGAGAAGTGCTTCAAACACCCAGGCAGGCGAAGGGTAGATGCCCCAACCATCAATGTCATAGGACAACTATCCGATTTGATGATGGGCAGGGAATTTGTCTGAAATATCTAGAGCCTGGGAGTCCAGTAGTTGATGTCCACATCAATGGCACCATAATCCCCCATACCTTGATTGATCTAGGGGCTGACATTAATGTGATGACTAGGGACACTATGCTCAAGCTCAACCTTCAGGGTTCCCTAAGAAAGACCTCGACAGTACTGCAGTTAGCAGACATCTCCACCGTGACCCCCGAGGGGATTGTGGAAGATGTCATGGTCTCTATTGATTCCTGGGAGTACCCCGCTGATTTCTTGGTTCTCCAACCAAAGGCAAAGCTCACTGCGTATCCTCACATCCTGGGAAGACCTTGGTTGGCTACTGTAGATGCCTACATTAGTTGCCAAGCTGGGAACATGACAATCAAGAATGGGCATATGTCTAAGCAGCTAGTCCTCTATCCTCCTGCCCAACCTCTATTGGAACATGATTTACCCCTTTGGTTGGAGGAGGAAGATGAGGATGAAGTCTACTCTGCACCATTGTGTACAGTAGAAACTACCATGGGGGGTCCCCAAACTGAGGATGATCTTATTGAAAACTTGATCCAGAATCCACCCCCCAGTGTGTTGCCCTTAGAAGAGCTGGTGGAAGAAATCCAAGCTAATACTTTAGTTGATCTTTGTGTGGTTGATCTAACCTCCCACCAAGTCAAGAACGTGGAATTTGGCCCAGAAAAAAATTTGAAGATCAACTCATCCCTGTCCACCTCTTAGGAGAAAGAACTATGCCACTTATTGAAGAATCACTTGGATGCTCTTGCTTGGAGTTATAAGGAGATGAAGGGAGTCCACCCTGCTGTCTGTACTCATCACATTTACATTAAGTAAGACTGTAAACCAGTTAGGCAGCCTCAAAGGAGGATGAATACATCCATTAAGGACATTGTCAAAGAAGAATTGCAAAAGTTGCTGGATGCAGGATTCATCTACCCCATCTATGACAGTGAATGGGTTTCTCCTTTGGTGCTAGTGCCAAAGAAAAATGGGAAGTGGAGAATCTGTGTAGATTATCAGGAACTAAACAAGGCCACCAAGAAGGACCATTTCCCTTTGCCTTTCACAGATCAAGTGTTAGATGGCCTGGCAGGGAAGAAGTTCTTCTCTTTCTTAGATGGGTTTAGCGGGTACAACCAGATCCAAATCGGCCTGGAAGACCAGGATAAGACCACTTTCACTTGTACATGGGGTACTTTTTCATATCAAGTCCTTCCTTTTGGGTTGTGTAATTCTCTCACCACTTTCTAGAGAGCAGTACTGAGCATATTTGCTGAACTGGTCCATGATTAAGTGGAGATCTATATGGATGACTTTACCCCTTATGGTTCTAACTTCCAGGAAGCTTTGACTAACCTGGGAAAGGTTTTAGCCAAGTGTATTAAAATGAACCTGTCCCTCAGTCCTAAAAAATGTGAATTCCTGATGACTGAAGGGACCGTGCTAGGTCATACAATTTCTCGACAAGGATTACAGGTGGATCCCAATAAGATTGCTATTATCCAAAGGGTCCCACCTCCTCAAAAGGTAAGATATGTTCAGAGTTTTCTAGGCTTAGTGGGGTATTATAGAAGATTCATTAAGGATTTTAGCAAGCTAGCCTCTCCATTGTTTGGTATTTTGAGAAAAGATGTTGAGTTCATATGGACTGAGAAATGTCAAGAGGCTCTGGATGCTTTGAAAGGTAAGCTGGTAACTGCCCCAATCTTGAGAGGTCCAAACTGGGCCCTACCTTTCCACATTCACACAGATGCCTCGAACAAAGCTATAGGAGCAGCCTAGGACAAGTTGAAGAGAAGTTATCATATGCCATATATTTTGTCAGTAAAAACATGTCCAAGGTAGAATTAAACTACACTGTAACCAAAAAAGAGCTCCTGGCTGTAGTCCATTCCCTAAATAAGTTCATACACTACATCATTGGCTATCAAACAATCGTACATACTGATCATGCTGCAATTAGGTATTTGATGAATAAACTTGATGCAAATGCTCGTATCATTAGATGGTTACTTTTATTGCAGCAATTTGATTTGACCAGTGTTGACAAGGCAGGTAAGGAAAATGTTGTTGTTGATTTTCTGTCTAGACTAGATCTGCCTGCAGGTGAAGAAGGGATGGTGGATGATCAAATTCCTGACGAACACCTATTTTTTATTTCAATACTCTCTCCATGGTTTTTTGATATAACAAATTATTTGGTTTCAACACAGTTTCCGCCACACCTGTCCTCAAAAGAGAAGAGAAAGATTGTGAGGAAAAGTGCCCCATTCACTTGGATTGGGGGCAATCTTTTTAAACTTGGCCCAGATTAGGTTTTGAGGTGATGTGTCAGGGAGGAGGAAGTTTTCGACATCCTCCTAACCTGTCATGATGGGCCCTGTGGGGGCCACTTTGTAGCAAAGAGAACTGCCTTCACAATTTTGTAGGGAGGGTACTATTGGCCCACTCTTCATCAAGATGTTCAAAGATACATCAACCAATGTGACTGATGTCAAAGGATGGGGAAACCTACTCCAAAGGATGAGATGCCCCTACAGCCTCAAGTGACTTTCAAGCCATTTGAGAAGTGGGGCATGGAATTTGTGGGTCCTATCAACCCTCCTTTAAAGTAGAAGTCTTACATCATTGTGTGCATGGATTACCTGACAAAGTGCACAAAAACAAAGGCAATCAAAGAAGCAACATAAGAAAAAGTAGCTGAGTTTTTGAGGGAAAATATCTTCTACAAGTTTGGCTATCTGAGAGAATTGGTCACAGATCAAGGAATTCAGTTTACCTCCAATATGATTGAAGACCTGCTCACAGATCACAAGATTAAGCACAAAACTTCCAACCCTTATCATCCGCAAGAGAATGGATAGGTGGAAGTCACTAACAGAGATTTGGAAGGGATTTTGACTAAGGTAGTGAGTAGCAGTAGAAAAGATTGGGCAGAGAGATTGGTTGAGGCCACCTGGGCCTATAACACTACTTGGAAAACTACCACAGGTTTCATACCCTATGAGCTGGTCTATGAGAAGAAGGCTTTGCTATCCACAGAATTTGAATATAACACATTAAGGGTGGTAGCTCAACTAGAGCTAGACCTCATCCATGCACAAAAAGAAAGATTACTTCAGCTAAATGGATTAGATGAACAGAGAATGCAGGCCCTTCTCCACTCCGAGGTAGTCCAGCTTCAAAGAAAAATATGGCATGACTGACACCTCAAAGAGAAACAATTTCAGGCAGGAGATTGGGCACTGCTGTATGATTCAAGGTACAAAGATTTCAAGGACAAGCTGAGAACCAAATGGCTAGGACCATATATAGTAGAAAAATGCAATGACAATGGTTCAATCCTTATCTAGACCATTGATGAAGAAGCCATCCCCATGCTCGTCAATGGGCATTGATTGAAGATCTACAGGAAGCCCGTTTCCAAGCGTGAGTTCATTGAAATTCTAGGTAAATCCGTGCTAGTAGTGGAGCAGGTCCCTGTCTCCACTCCACCCACACCCTGAGCAAAAAAGGAAAAGAAAGAAAAAAGAAAAAAGAAAAAAACCTAACTTCTTTTGAATAAATTGCAGGTTGCAGGAGGGTCACACTAGAGGAAAGGACATGGCCAAGTTGCATGCACCCTTCACAGTCCATCACCCCATCACTGCTATCCTTTCCCAAGTTTTGGTCTCATTTGATCTGAAATTCCACATCCTACAGGAAACTCTGTGTTTTCTACAGGAGGATCCTGTAGAAATTACAAGAAGGCCAAAATCCATTTTAAAACAGAACACGAGGGTTGGAAATTCGTCTAGCAGCCCTGTGAACCTCTTTACCACCATCCATCTTCCCATTTTTTCATTCCATCCCTGTACACCTACATCTGTACTCGTTTTTGTCCCTGCATATCCATATATAGATATTCTGTTTCTATCATCCTGCAAACACACAACAAAAAGAAAAAAAGATGACAAATAAAGGAAGCAACAGTTTTACTCATCCCTACCTGATACCCTCCAGTTGTGATTTCTTCTCAGTCGAGAACTTCTTCAACAGTTTTAGCCGTACTCACATATTAGCTTGAATTTCAAGAGGAGAAACAGCTACAGGAAATCCTACAGGATTCCTGTAGCAGCTGATCCCTTTGAAAAACACACTCCAGAGACAGGGTCAGCACAACAGGACGTATGAAGAGCAATGTTTGAATGGGAGATCATCGGAAAAACCCAAGGCCAAGCATGCAGAGTGCAAGCAGCAACAACAACGAGGAAACTAAGTGCCAAAATCCGAAATATGCATAACACAACATCGACTGAGCAGGTAAGTGCCTAAACCTATTCCTCGATTGCATGAATAATATTTCAAAATTGCACGAATTGTGGGAATGGTCAATTACGTGGAATCGGTGGCCAGCTAATTGGCCACCCTCGTTCAGTTCACACACCTTTGTAGAATTCAGTTGAGCCATGTCCAAATTGAAACTGTTGATTAAATACACAGTCAACACGTGCGGCATGTCAACTCGAGAAGAAGGCATTTGAAACTGGTAGTGGTGGCGGTGGATAATGGGAGTAAGGGAGGTGATGGCAGTTAGGCGGCATGAGGAACCATAATGACATTGGCGTTTGACCAACAATCCAGATGGGGATAACGTACCCATCTGACCACCTCATCTCCTCACCGCGGATTATGCCAACCGTTAAGTACAGTGCAATCCAAGCCTCTACCACCCTTTTGGTTCATTTGCATGTTACGAAGCTCTCGACTGCAGTGTTCATCTACCACCTTCAGAGCAACAAACCAGTCGTCCTCCACCAGTTTTATGCCAGTTCTTTTCGAAACCCTCTTGCCTATCGGGCTCTATAGGAGCCTTGCTGGATTCTATAGGAGTTGGAGAATTTCTACAGGAAAACTTCTACAGAAAAGGCAGAGAACAGCTAGCAGAAGGAAAACCCAGGATTTTTATCAAAATTCAAGCTTAAAACGAGGTAGGTTCGAGAAACCTATCTGCGTATGACTTATTTGTATAAGGTGGTGGATTAAAAACACAGAATAGGATTGAAAGAAAGGAGAATGAATTTTACAAGTCTGCCTGCATATTTTCCCTAACTTCTACACAGTTCTCTATTTTCTTCTCTGCATTGGAAGTCTGTCTTCTTCTTTTTCATATTTTGCTGTAAATAAAACACTTGCAATCATAGAAACTAGTCTGTGTGGGAAAAAATCAAATTTGCATATCTGTCTATTCTCTAAGAAAAACCATGTGTTATTTATCCTTTGTTCTGTCAAAAAAATATTTTCTTTCTAAAAGCAGAAAATCAAATTCGAGGTAAGAGCAGTTTGAAACAAGGGAAATATTGCAATTTTGGGTTGAGAGAAGGAGCATATTGAAATTCCTTCTATAGTTCAGAAACAAAAAACAAAACCTAGTTGTCCCTCTGTCTCTAATTTTTAAAATTGTTGTTTTTATCCTCACCTAAGAACTTTAGAAACCACTCAACACCATGCCAGGAGGTTTTATGAGGAAGGATCCTTTGAACTCCAACCAATTACATGAGCACGCTGAGGTGTTGGCCCTCTTCACCAAGGGAAATTGGAAGATGTTCTTTGAAAGAATACATGGATATGATGATGAGGTGACTGAAGAATTTCTGATGGCCTTAAGACCCCATTCGAAAACACATGCCACAGTCAGTTTCAGGGGTTTGTCCCTAGAACTTACACAAGATTTTGTCGGTCGAGTCACAAGCCTTCCACTTGGGCTCCCTTGGAGTAAGGAGGAAAAACCATTAGGATAGGTTGCCAAGAAGACATTTTTTCAACTTGGGGAGGATCCTGTAGAGGATAAAAATGGGGTCAGAAGAACAAGCTTACCTCCTCCATGGAATGAATTCATCTACCAAATAATGAAATATATCACATGAAGGAAGGTTCAACATAATTTATGGTTATCACTTCAGGTTACTACATGAATTGAGGTATGGGATAGACCTGCCTCCAGTTTGAAAACTGAGTCTCCCATATTTCCTCCTCCAGTGTTTAATAGAATGTAGTACCAAACTAAATGCAGGAGTCCCAGACCAGCTGGCCCACCATGGGCTCATCAAACTATTGGTATAAAATGCCTTACATACATATACTGTTCCCATAGCTTTGGACATTTTTAGAAATATGTCTAGAGATGATGACATCAAAACTTTGACTAAGGATATCAACCCATCTGGCATTGGGGAGGAGGAAGAGAAAGAGGAAATTGAGGAAGAAGTGCATGAGGAGACACCACATATTCAAATAGAGGAAGAGTAGGAAATAGAGGAGGAATAGGAAGCATAAGAGAAACTTGAAAAACCCACTATAATACCTAAAGCAGAAAAGAAGACCACCCCAAAGACAGAGAAGAGGAAAAGAACAGAAAGTGAGAAGAAAAAGCCTAAGAAAGGCCAAAAGAGGACTACCACAAGCAAGGTAGGAACCTAGCAAGAGAAAGAGAATCCATTGCCAGAAATAGCAGAAACACAATCAGAAATAGTAGGCATGGAAAATATAGCAGAAGATGAAGGGGAACAACAACAGGAAGAAACATCCCCTGAAACCTTGAGAAAAGAAGCAACAGTTGTGTTGGTTGCATTGAGCACTCCAGCAAAACAAAAGGGAAAAAGAAAAAGAGAAGCATCCATGTATTTCAAGGCCAGAAGGAGCACCAGGATAAAGGTGGGCAAGCCCTAACTACCATCAAAAGAACCTATAATAATTGAGGATGCACCTACTAAGAAAAAGGAGGAATCCCCCTCCAAAATATCTATCACTTATGAGAGAGGAAGTCCCAAAACTTCCACCTGGAAGGAAAGAATTAGACTGATGGACACCAAAACAGTTCTACAGGAAGCTAAGACCTCTCTACAGGAAATGCTGGCCAAGCTAAAGGAGACTGAAAAATTGGAAGAGGAGGCAGCGAAATAGTCACAAGAAGAAGACAAGATCGAAGAGATACCTGAACCAAGCCCTCAACCTAATTTGGGCTCATATTACAACTTGCTAGATGGTGGAAATATCATCCCATAGAAATTCGCTATGCCCCTTTTCTTTGAATTAGAACAAGAAAGAATTAGAACACACACCTGGATGAAAATTTCTAAATCCAAGGGAGTTGTAGATATAGGCCATATGGAAGAACAACTGAAAGAATTAAGAAGGGAGCTGGCAATGGTGGGACACACTGAAAGCATTAAAAGAGCCCAGCTACAGGAGGAAAATGCACTACTGAAAAAGTAGTTACAACAAAAGGAAGCTCAAAGGGGAAACATATCACAAATTTTTGAAGAACAACAACTATAGGAAGGCCCCCTAGTAGATTTGGAAACAGTAGAGGAACAACAACCAAGGGAAGAGCCACAACCTGATGATGAAATGATGTTAAAGCAGCAACAAGAAAGGGAGTCTCAGGCAACCGCTGAAGTGTTGATGCTGAAGTAGCACTTACAGGAAAGAGAAGCCCAAATGGCCTACATGGCGAGCTGGGCAATAGAAGCCTTGCAATGTAGACAACCTACTAGATCTTATGCATTGTACCTTAAAGACCAATGGCTCCAATTCCAAATCAAAACATTGTCCCAAAGCGGCATAATCCCTTTCCAACATTATGGTCAATTTATGCATCTGTGTGCTACTAGTGCAGTTGAGGATAAGGCCAAATTAGCATAATTCTACTTACACAATATGGCTCTCCCTGATATGAACTTTTGGGATCCAAATGTGGCACTGGGAGACGTACATCTCATGGCAAAAGAACTGAATGAGCCCCTGCTAATCAGCAAAAAACTGGAAGACCCCTCAGCTCTCATATATGCTCATCAAAATGTTGCAAGCAACCCTCAAGTTCTCCCAGATTATGTTGATAGGCAAGCGCAAACTATTGCCCATTTCGAAGATATGGAAAGACTATTTGGTGATGATTGCCTTCATGCTTGCATGAGGAGATGGAATACCTTTTCATATAGCTTGAATATCAGGGAGTATCACTCCCCAGCTAGAATGAGGGAGGCTTTGGAAAGAGTGCCCCTATACAAACAATCAATACAAAACCTGAAAGCCAATTGGATTGGCCATAAGTTCAGTCCCCCACTACTCTTAGGACTACTAGAAGGGGTTAAGGAAGAAGAAGAAAAAAATAAGTGGGAGGAAGTGGATAGAAAGGAAGGCTTTCATGACAGGGAAGAGGACATCACCTTAGAAGCTTGGGATGTCAGGGAAGCTATTAAGGCTATCAAGGATGAAGAACTGAATTAGTTGCTCAGAGGATGAGCAACCCATTCAGCAGGGGGGTGATGATAAGCCCTAGAAATGGGTAACTATATGGGCTCATTTTGCCTATTGTTTCCATTTAATCCACCATTCTCCATAGTTTTGTGCATGTTTTTTAATATATTTATGTCAATTGAGTGAATGGGGATGGTCACTTTACCACGAAGTCTAATGAGTGTTTATTGCAGATTTGTGGACATTTTTGGACCAAGACAGGGCATTTATGAGTATATTGGCAGCCAAATTCAACAGGGCTGAGGACTTATAGGAGGGGTGTCTCCTGCATTAAATAACCCCTTCCTCAAGTTCTCCATCAACAAGTTGGAGTACAACAGCCAAAAATGATGATTTCGAGGGGCAGCCAAGCAAGTCTAGTGAAGTTGCTGTATTTGCAGTTTTGGCAGCTGAGTTTCTAAAGTTTAAGAGGACTGTTTGGAGTCCTCACTTGTATAAATAAGAAGGCCTCAGGCCTCAGTAGGCTAGCTATTGAACAATCTATTTTCGTACTTTAGTGCAGTCCAACATTCAGTGCATTTTCGAGCTCTTTCTGTAGACAGTTTCGTGATGTGACTATTATTTTTTGATCAATGAAGATGAATCCAGCCTTGAATGAGCACTGATCTTTCTAAGGGGGCTGTAGCTCTTGGGGTTGGGCCCAACCCAAGTGCCCAGTGCCTCTTTCTTGTATTTATATGTGTTTTTCTTGCAGTTGTGAAATAATTTCTGTTGTTTAGGTTCAATCTTGCTTTGTTACTTAGGTTGTTTTTGATGATTAGAATAGTTGTTCTAGTTTCAAGATTGACTAGATATTTTGTTGCAATAAGAGAAGAAGATTCACAAAAATTCCACCAAGCAGGGCTTGATCTCCTTTCTCCCTTTGTGGGACCATGAATTGAGACCAAGGCACTCTTGCTGCCACCAAAACACTGTTTTTGCTTTCCAATGCAATTGCTAATGAAAGATTTTGAGTTGGAGAAATTAATGTTAGTTGTATTTACATGATTAGATCTATTATTTTTCAATTTCCATGCTTTCATGCATAATTTCTTGTCCATAAAGTTCTGTTCAACACTTTTCTAGTTTTTAGGGAAGAATTAGGTTAAAATAGGTAAAACTTTATTTTTTTAATTCTCCTTGAATAAGTTTTTAGAAGCAGGTGTGCAGCTCACTTGAATACCATCCCAGCTTATCATCCTTTCATCACCCAACCTGCTCCAGTCCATCTCTCAAGGTTTTCTCCACTTGTGCGCCACACTTTCCCAAACAACGCTAATTTCTACATTCTTGTGTGAAATTGCTTCCTTGATCTTTTGAATAAATCCAACCATCCCTTTTATGTTTGAACTTCATTAACAGAGTCCTATACCCTTTGAAACCTCCATCTAGCCTTCATTTTCTTTTTCCCACCATTTTTCCTCCTCCAAACCTTCAAAAATCACTTTCGACTTGCTCTTGTATAACTTCATGTAGAATTTCCTGTAGATCCCTTGCAGAGTTCCTGTAGAAGTTCATGCGAGCGGTTTTTCAAAGTTTGATCACAATGGAAATCTCTAGAAGGGTACTAGGGACTCCTTAGGTCCTCTCCACACCTTCCTCGTCATTTGCAATAGCCAACTCCATCTCCTTTCGCCACCAAACCTCTGCACAGTCACAAATAGTTAAAACACAAGCATAATAATTCTACATAAAATTGCTCAAAAGTACAAAAAGATGGGTCTTCCACATTTTCCTTCAGAATTAGCTTAAGTACATGCATTTTACATTGATAGTAGTCCATGGCATCCATTTCAGTAGTTTCAACTCTTTTTCTAGCAAAAGTAGGGTTAGTGGGTAAAACTAGGGTTTGCTAGGGTTTGCATTTCCTTTTAGTTTTCATCTTCTTTCGGCAAGTAGAATAGCCTCCTTTGAGTTAGTTTTCTTCCATCACAACTAAAAGCTTCTTTTGAGAACTCATAGAAGTTGGCTTAAGCTCATAGCGAACTTGTGCCAGTTGATCAAGTGACAACCTGCAGTAAGAGCTAGTACTTGTGCATACAACATCGTCGCTTCCAAGTTTGTTATGAACTACCAAGTTGATAAAAGTAAAGTAGGGAGTCCCAGGAGTTGCAGCATCATTGCTACAATACTGGAGCTCATCATCCACCATCATCACTATTTTATTGATATTGTCAATGAACTCTTGATTTGATAAATGGCTCTTATACATTTTCAATAGTGTCCATTAACAAGCAATGGAATGGCTTCTTTATCTATAGTTCTGATTTGCACTGAACCATTATCATGGCATCTCTCCACCACATAAGGGTTCTTAGCTTTCCCTTGAAGTATTTATACCTAGAATTATATAACAATGCTCAATCGCCGTCTTGAAATTACTTATCCTTAATATGTTTATCATGCCAAATCTTCCTCTGAAGCTAAACTATCTCTGTATGTAGGAGGGCCTGCATTCTAAATTCAGCCAAGCCATTCAATTGGAAGAATATTTCTTTCTGTGCATGATTGAGATCCAAATCTAGTTGGGCTGCCATACTTAATGTGTTATATTCAATCTCAATGGAGAACAAAGCCTTCTTCTCATAGACTAGTTCATAGGGTGTAAATCCAGTGGTGGTCTTCCATGTTGTATTATAGGACCAGGTGGCCTCAACTAATCTCTCTGCCCAATCCTTTCTGTTGCTGCTCACTACCTTCGTTAAGATGCTTTCCAATGCCATGTTGGTCAACTCCACTTTCCCATTAGCTTGTGGTTGATAGGGAGTGGAGGTCCTATGCTTGATTTTGTGATGGTTGAGCAGTTCGGTAAGTTGGCTACCTTGGTCTGTGACTAGCTCTCTAGGGTACCCAAGTTTGTAGAATACATTCTCCCTTAGGAACTCAACCACCTTCTCTTCTGTTGCTGCCTTAATTGCCTTGGTTTCAGCCCACTTAGTTAAATAATCAGTGCACACAATAATGTACTATTTTTGATTTAAAGGAGGGTTGATAGGCCCAATGAAGTCCATGACCCACTTGTCAAATGGCTCAAAAGTCAATTGAGACTATAGGTTGCATTTCATCTCTTGGAGTAGGCTTTCCTATCCTCTGGCATCGATCACACGACTAATGTACTTTTTCACATCGTGATGAAGAGTGGGCCAATAATAGCCTGCTTGTAACACTTTGAATGTTGTCCTCTTTGCTGCAAAGTGACCTCCAAAAGGACCATCATGACAAGTCAGAAGGATGTCAAAAACTTCCTCTTGCTTTACACACCTTCTGAAGATTTGATCTGGGCCAAGTTTGAAAAGATTGCCCCCATTCCAGGTGAAGGGGGCACTCTTCCTGACTATCTTTCTCTTTTCTTTGGAGGGCAGGTTTGGTGGGAATTGTGCTGATACCAAATAGTTTGCTATATCAGCAAACCATGGAGAGAGAAATGAAATATCAAACAAGTGCTTGTTTGGTAACTGGTCATCCACCATTCCTTCTTCACCTGCAGGCAGGTTCACCCTAGAAAAAATATCTGCAACAAAATTTTCTTTTCCAGGCTTATCAGTAATGGTTAGATCAAATTGTTGTAATAAAAGAAACCACCTTATAATTTGAGCATTCACATCTAGTTTATTCATTAAATATTTGATTGTAGCATGGTCAATATGCACAAATTTTTGATAACATGTAATGTAATTCCTAAATTTGTTTAATGAATGCACAACAGCCAAGAGTTCCTTTTTGGTCATTGTATAATTTAGCTCAGCCTTTGACAAGTTCTTACTAATAAAATAGATGGAATAGGGTAGTTTCTCCTCTACCTAACCTAAGGCTACTCCTATGGCTTTGTGTGAGGCATCAACATGAATATGAAAAGGGAGGGCCTAGTTTGGGCCTCAGAGAATTGGTGCAGTGGTTAACTTACCCTTTAGAATGTCTAAGGCCTCTTGACAACTTTTTGACCATATAAACTTAGAATCTTTGGCCAACAACCCAAATAAAGGAGAGGCCAACTTGCTGAAGTCTTTTATGAACCCTTAGTAGTATCTGGCTAACCCCAAGAAACTCCTGACATATTTTTGCTTTTGTGGAGGTAGGACCCTTTGGATGATTGCTATTTTGTTCAGGTCCACCTGTAGTCCTTGCTGAGATATTGAATGAACTAGTGTAGTCGCTTCAGTCATTAATAATTCACATTTTTCCGGACTGAGAGACAAATTAATTTCAATGCATTTGTGCAATACTTTGCCTAGGTTAGTGAGGGATTCTTGGAAATCACAGCCATAAGGTGTAAAATCGTCCATATAAATTTCCACCGCATAATGTACTAATTCGGCGAAAATACTCAAGACTACTCTTTGGAAAGTGGCAAGATCATTGCATAGACCAAAAGGAAGGACCCTATAGGAAAAAGTACCCCAGGGACAAGTGAATGTGGTCTTATCCTGGTCTTCTGGGCATATTTGGATTTGGTTGTACCCACTAAAGCCATCTAGGAAAGAAACAAACTTCTTCCTTGCCAGGCCATCTAGCACTTGGTCAATGAAGGGTAGGGGGAAATGGTCCTTCTTTTTGGATTTTTTCAAGTCCCTGGAATCGACAAAAATTCTCCACTTACCATTTCTCTTGGGAACTAGCACTAAAGGAGAGACCCACTGACTGTCGAAGATAGGGTAAATGAATCCTGCATCTAACAGTTTTTGCAGTTCTTCTTTGACTATATCTTTAAGAGTTGGATTCATCCTCCTTTGTGGTTTCTAGACCGGCGTGCAACCTTCTTTGATGTATATGTGGTGAGTACACATTGAAGGGTGTACTCCCTTGATTTCCTTGTAACTCCTAGCAAAAGCTTCTAGGTTTTCTCTCAACATGTTGCATAGCTTTTCCTCTTCGAGAACAGAAAGAGATGGATTAATTTTCAACATTTTCTCTGGGCCGAATTATATGGTTTTGACACAAAGTGGGTTGGAAGCGGCCAAGCATAAGTCAATTGGATGATTGTTTTGGGTTTCCCTTCTTCTTCTAATAGTCTAATGGTAACGAACTAGGAGTTGGACTTTGGAGTAGGTGTTCAATTAAGTCATCCTCATCTTGTTGTCCTCCTCCTACGGTTGCTTCCAAAGCATAAAGTTGGGTGGAATAAACCTCATCTTCTTCCTCCTCCTCCAACCATAAAGGTAAATCATGCTCTAGAGAAGGTTGAGCAGGAGGGTATAGGACTAACTTTTTGGACATATGCCCATTCTTGATGGTCACATTCCTAGCTTTGTAGCTAATGTAAGCATCGGTTGTGGCTAACCATGGATTCCCAAGGATGAGAGGGTAACTAGTAAGCTTAGCCTTAGGCTAGAGAACTATAAAATCTGTAGGGTACTCCCAGGAGTCAATGGAAACCATTACATCCTCCACAATTCCCTCAGGGGTGACTGTGGAACGGTTTGAAAGTTGTAGAATTGTTGTGGTCTTCCTCAATGAGCCTTGGAGGTCGAGTTTGAGCATGGTGTCCTTGGTCATCACATTAATGGCAGCCCCAAGATTGATCGGAGTTTGTGGGACAATGGTGTCATTGATTGGCACATCTACTACAGGGCTTCCAGGGTCCAAATATTTCAGACATATTACTTGCCCCAGCGTTAAGTCAAATAGCTGCCGAATGACATTAATGGTAGGGGCATCCATTTTTCTTCTTCTTGGATGCTTGAAGCAGTTCTCCTTAATCAAATTATTGTAAATGGGGACATCTTTTATTGATTGGAGAAGGGGGATCTTTACACATAGATTTTTCAATTCTCCCAAAAGTTTAGTTTCTTTTGGGGTAGGCTAGAGTGGTTGGGCTAATCTCTCAGGAAATGGTGGATTTACTTTAAGGTTGCTTTCCTCTCTTTCTTCCTCAACCTCACTATGTGGAGAGGGAGGTTGGTTATCTGAGAGAATTCTCCCAAATCTTAGGTTGATCTCCTAGATTTCTACATCATAAGCTGGGTATGATGTCTCTCCACTGTATACTTGTTGAGCCTACCTATTGTTCAGGTTTGGATTTTGCGGGGGGGTTGCTTGGGTGGAGCAGAGTGTAGGAGTTGTGGTTGGGTAGGTGGATGAGGCAATAGAGTTGGAGCATTGTTGTATTGGGGCCTCCACCCCTGGGGTGGTGGACTCCACTGAGGTTGTGGCAGAGCGTAAGGTTTAAATGACTGGCTTGTTGGCTGAGAATGATACTGAGATGCATAGGACGAAGGAGGGGGTGTAGACCAGGAAGGATGAGCACGGGGTCCCCAAGAAGGTATAGTTGTGGTTTGGTTGGGGTTGTAATATGCATGGGATGACCCTTGCATACCCTACTGGCATGGTCTAGGCCCAAGAGGTGTCCATTGGTTGATGTAGCAAAGCTACTCAGTGACCCCTTCAGCTCCCTGACATACATCTTTAATTCCAGGTACATAAGGGAACTTTTCTGTGGAGTGGTTTTCTTCATAGACCAAGAAAATTTCAATACAGTTCAATGGACATTCGTTCCTAGGATGCCTCCCGGTGCATCTAGGACAAAAGATGGCTAAGGCCCTCTCTGCTTTGTCTTTATTCCTTTTGGTATTCATGGTGTCCAATTGCAAGGCAAGGATTTGCAGCATCTCACTTTTGAAATCTTCCAACATATTTCTAATTTCACCCTCGATGGATGAGTTGGAAGATGATGTACTAGCCATAGGTTGACTACTCCTACCCTTTTTCATGGCTACCCTAAAATGGTTTCTAAAGACAATCTTGATATCCTCATAGGGTAATTGGAAGATATCTCCTCCTACTAACAAATGTAAGGTATCCAAAAGATCTTCCCTTACTCCTCTAAGCAGGACCAACTTTAGTGACTCGGGGTCAAGTGTGCACCTGACCCTTTTTTAATTGATCTAGAATCTTTCTTCGTGGTCTTAGAAGGATTCATCTTGGCCCATGGTCATCCTAAACATTTCTTATTTAGTATCCTTTGACCTACAGTAGTCTCGATATTTGTCGTTAAAAGCCTACTACATCTAAGCCCAAGTTGTGATGCTATCTCTAGGTAAACCCATGAGCCAACGCAATGTTGCATCCTTGAGGGTAGATGGAAACAATTTTAACTTTTTTCTCATCATTTATATAGTCATAGGTTCGATATATAACAACAAACTCAAATAGGAAAGTGTCGGGGTCCTCTGTGGTTAGGCCATGGAAACGAGGTAGGGTAGAAGGGCATATATTCTTCATCTTGGTGTCCCCATTGGTTTCCATGATGGGGAAGACACCCTCAATTCTCTCTCTATTCCCTCTACCTTTTTAGTTTTCAGCCATTGGTTCAATAGGAATGGGTTCCTCTTCTTCTTCCTGTGTAGGTTCTTCAAATATGTCAGGTTGCTCACCTAAAGGTTTGTCTAGTTCACAGTCAACGAAGAAGAGAGAAGGTTGGGTATTGGATGCAATGGGGGTATTTGGCAAGAATTTCCCTAAAATGTCTCTATTCCTACGAGGCATGAAAGGAAATTTTTTTGGGTTGGATTTTATAAGATTTTTTTGAGCTAGAAAGTACTTTGTAGAAATGAAATTGCTGATTGAATGAAAACTACTGACAAAAACTAAAATTTTTGCTAAATTGAAATTCTACTTGCAGAATGGAAAGGAAAATAGATAATGACAACTAAAAGAAAGGAAGCTACTAGATTACTTTTGTAGAAATAAACTAGTGGAAGAAATTTAGAGACTAGAAATAGAAGAAAAGAAAGTAGTAACCACATTCTACTTAGACACCTCCCCGACAACAGTGCCAAAAAGTGATGAGTGCCAGTATTGCAACAAGGATGTTGTAACTCCTGGGCTACCAGCTTTACTTATCAACCTGAGGTTTGTACAAACTTGGAGGTGATAGTGCTATATGTACAAGTAAAAGTGAAGGTCTTGCTTGCTGTCACTATTCATCTGGCGAGAGACCCCAGGGGTTCCAAGTCAGACTTCTATAGAGTCAGAAGAAGCTTGATTTTGTGTTGGAAGAAGAGCAAATTTATTCTAAGAGAGCTACTCTATTGCAGTAATGAGGAAAACAACAACATGTAATTCTAAATCACACCATATCCTAATTAACCATTTAAATAGCTATGCTAAGCAGAATTGCTAGATCAACACTAACTTAATGATTCTATCTAACTTACAGAAGTAAAGAGAATCAAACCATACTAATGTATGAGTAAGAAAACTAAACTAAATTTGTTTTCACTTTTTTGGTTTTCTTTGGTAAAATCAAGCATGCAATTTTATTATTCTTGTGGATGTGACAAGTGGATGGAAGGTGGTTGAGGATGGCTAGAAGGTTTAGGGAGTGGTTGGATGGTGTGGAAGGGTCCTAGGAGGATTTTTGTGACTTCCTATAGGTTCCCCATCAATTCGGCCTCAAAACAAGCTGTTTAAGGAAAACCTACAGGATGTACTAGAAACCTACAGGATGATCCTGTAGGAATCATAGGAAACCTACAGGATACAACCGAGAGCTAATTGTGAGGTGTTGGAGGTGTTGGGAAGCTGGGAAAGGGTGTGTGATGAGTGGGATAGGGTGTTAGAAGGTTTAGGAACACTCATGAGTCAATATCCAACAGAAGAGATGGCTAGATTCATGCAATGTGTCTGGGGTAATTTCAATAAAAAAAGGACAAAAAAACTAGTGAGGGTGATGGTGGAACAAGAGATGGTTGAGGTGGATGAGGTGGAAGATGGATGCTGGTTATGAAGTCTAGACCTCCTCTTGAAGTTTCTGCAATGCTTAAAACGTGTGTCTTCCGAGAATTATGCAACAAGATACATTCTCATAAACTAGGAAAGCATGAATCAATTGGCCATATTATGCATGAAGAAAGTGAGATACCATTGTAGAAAGAGAGTGATGGAAAAAGATGAAAATGCAATGGACCAAGTAATGGATCAAGATAACAAACTCCAAAGCTCATGCAAGAACTAGAAATCTATGGTTTTGGGGTTGCTGAAGGGCCTCTTCCTCAAGTCATGGTCCTAAAGGGAGGAGGTGAGGCTGAGACACCTGCTGAAAACCTTACAGTGATATTTCTCTCCTTGCTAACCTACTAATTGAAAGAATGCACAAATGGAAGCAAACTACAATACAACAATCTAATCTATGCTACTATAATTGAAATGCAACTAATTAAGAAAATGAACAATTAAACTATGAATCTATGCTAGCATACATGTACAATAAAGAGGAGCCTTGGATGCTAGGGTTGGGCCCTAACCCAAGAGTTTCAGGCCTCTGAGTTAGCTCAGTGCTGGCTCAAAACAAAATTCATTCTTATTATCAAAACCATGGATTACATAAAAAACTGTCACAAGTTTTGCAGCTCAAAAACAAAGTATAGTTTTACGATAAAAAATCTGAATCCTACTAAGGTACTAGGCCTCTCTACTTATACATCTAAAGTCTCCAATGACTTCCTTAAAATTAGGGAGTCTCAGCTCCCAAACTCAAGATAAACTGGCGCTTTGTCTTTCACTTGCTTGACTGCCTTCTAGTCCTCATAATTTGGTTGTTTGCACTCTGAGTTAATGGAGGAATATTGAAATGGAGGGCTAGTAAATGAGGAGGATTTACCTCCTATAATTCCTCTCCCTTGTCCCACTCAAGTTTTGACCAAGGTCTTTGTTAAAAGTCCTTGCTTTTATCCTTTAATCCTACATTAAATTCACATTAGACCATAAAGCAAAATATCCAATTCTAACTCATTTCATAAACAAAATATAATCAAAAGTATGCAATAAGTTGTGAGAATAGTTGGTTTGACTAAGCTAGGAGGTGAATTAAGGCCCATATAATTACCCAATGATGAGGCTGATCATCTCACGTGCTTTTGGGATGTTAAAGGCCAGAGGTTGTAGTGCACAATATGGGATGCAGCCGTTGGATCTAGAGGTGGGTGATCAGAGGGTTATCACGTGGTAGAGTTGTGAGGGATGAGTCAGGGTGTCGGGTCGGGTTATAGATAGTCGGGGGTTTAAATGATAGCAGGAGTTTAAATGAAGTGGGACCTAGGGATATTATATGCGGAGGGGAGTAATACATATTGCGAATGTTTAATATAGTGGGGGTTAGGATTATATGGCGAGGAATAAGGATATCAAAGCTATAGGTTAAAATAATATAAAGGGGTTTTGAGGAAATATGAGAGCAAGTATTAGAAACACATTACGTATAAGTTAAATAATATCTTGGGGAGGGGGGGGGGGGAATTTTTGCATGGGGCCCAATTACCTTAAGGGAAGGGTTTTAATGATGGGAATGGGTTTTTAAGCTAGGGAAAGGATTTTAGGAAAGGGAAAGGGCTAGAATAAGGGGAAATCAACAAGGGGAATTTGTTAGAAGAAGGGAAAATGAATAGGGAAGGGGTTTTCTTACAAGGGAAAATGAGTTTGGAAGGAATTTAGTAATATAAAATGAGCCAATTGATGCTCTCCATGCTTTGTGAAAACTACTTTTGGCTACCCATCATTTATCCTAACATTTTTTCTTCATTTACTAGGTGCATTTGAGTTTGCTGACCCTTTATTTCTTTTTCTTTTGTAAGCAAACTATCTACTTCTAACCTTATGACTTTCCACTGGCTCAGATAAAACTGTTGAGATCTTTATTATTCTTTACCTAACTATTGATTTGCCAAGATTAAACAGTTTGGCTAGATCTTTATTCTCTATCTATTAGCATTAAATTTAAAGCATGAATGAATCAAGATTAAACTTTTTGACTGTCATGGATTGTGGCATTTTTGACAAGTTGCACACAATATTATTTTGAAAAGAAAAGTAAAAAGTAGTGGCATTTGAATTTGCATCACTTTTAGAATATATTTTTTTATCTCTTTTTGGTGGGGTTCATATTTTATTTTATTTTCTCTTTTTGATCCTTTTCTTTTATTAGTCGTTTGATTTTTCGTTTAGGACTTCACGCTTTTAATATGGGAAAACAATTTGCAGAAAGAAAAAGTATGTACAATATTACAAGACTGATCATAGTCAACTCAAAATTTATGAATCCTACTATTATAGGACCCTAATAGTGGCTCCACATGGGGATGGCATTTCCTAGTGAAATGTTAAGAACTTTAAGATTAGTAGCCATTGAAACTTTGACTGTGCTTTCCTTGTAACTGTTTTTCTATGATATGCTTTATTCATATCTATGATGCTACACCTTTCAAAGCTTAGGGCCTTCTCTTCAGGCTTTAACCTCAAAAGGCAATCATCCAATCCAATCTAAGCTTTGCAATGTTATGTACAGTGACGAAAGTAAAGAAATGAACTAATGTTAATTTGGGGAAAGGTAATGCTTTAGCATTCTACCATTGATTGGTCCCCCTAGTATATGTATTCCATCTAACTATTTCAAGAAAATGCATTGTTACCTCTGTAACCATAAATCATGTAAGGGCCTTGCCATAGGAAATGAAATTTCCCATGTTTACCTTTTTATTCTCTTTTGGAATCCCATTTTAGTACTTTGTCACCTATGTAAAAATCATCAACTTTGGTTTTCTTATCAAAAATCTTTTTGATTTTATCTTGGATCACTTGGGATTTGTCATAGACTTCTTCCCTAGTTTGCTGCAAATGTATTGTCTGATTTATCCTCCTTTGGATATCATTGGATTCTACCTGCACTTCTTGGATCGTCCTCATTACTAGTACTCCTAAAGAGTATGGAAAAACAACATCCATTCCACACACTAGCTAATAAGGAGATGTACGAATGGAATTTTTTGTAGTTAGTCTATCTGCCCATAAGGCATTGACCACATTTTTATTCCAGGTCTGCTTATTGTCTTCTAACAGTTTCTTGATGATATTAACCAGGATTTTCTTGGATTTGAAGGTAGTAGCATTATCAGTGATGAGATTTTGTGGGCATCCAAATCTAGAAAGGGTGGTGTTTTCAAGGAATGAAATGATGACAGAATCTATGACTTGCCTAGAAGGGATGGCTTCTATCCATCTAGTAAAGTCATCAATGGCTGTCAAAATCCATTTATGTTGGGCTGAGGAGGATGGGTGAATTTCACCAATGAAGTCTAGACCCCATTGTTGAAATGACATTTCTGTGGAGATGGGTTTGAGGGGTAATAGGAAGAGTTTCTTCTTGCCTTCAAATATTTGGCATTTGTGATAGGAGGTCACATATTTTATGACATCTACAAAAAGGGTAGGCCAGTAAAAACCCGCCCTTAAAATCTTATTAGCAGTTGTTTTCCAATAAAGGTGTCCCCCACAATCCCCTGCATGAAATTCCTGCATGACCTTGTCAGCTTCATATTTTAATAAACAATTTAACAAAATGCCACCATTATCTTTCCAAAATAAAACATTGTCTAAGATATAATATTTCATTGCTTTCATCTTTAGGAATCTACTTTTGCTTCTAGATAAACCAGGAGGAGCTTGTAAGTTGAGTAAAACGAAAATAATGTCTACATACCAGGGTGAATCTATGAAAGCTTCACTGATTTGTGGAGTCGTCATCTCTTCCTGATCATCTATAGCATCAATGAAATCTATGTCTAAGGCTCGACAGTTCGATTCAACCATGAGTTTGGCTAAACCTTGGCCTTTAATCAATTTTGTAGGCTTGATCTCAATGTCATATTCTAGTATGGTGGCAATCCATTTGCCTCTTTTTCCATCAGGCCCATTCTAAGTTAGAATGTCCTTTACAACTGAGTTTGGAACATATGCTATTATGTGAGAGTATAGAATATATACTCTGAAATCCTTTATGGCTTTTATTAAAGCAAGAGCTTGTTTTTTCATTATATTATACTTTAGTGTAGCATCTCTCAAAGCTTTACTGAAGAAGGTGATGGGTTTTTCATAGCCCTCATCATTCTTTTGCAACAAGACTATTGCAATAGTGTGTTCTAAAGCAAATGAAAAAATTATGAAGTCTTTGTTGAAATTAGGACTTATGAGGACAGGTGTTTTAGTAAGGGCTTCTTTGATTGCCTCAAAAAATTGCTTAGCCTCTACTGTCCACTTAAGTGTTGAATCCTTTTTCAACATGTTATTCAAATATCTAATTAGTTATGTTAAGATAGAAATGAATATTCTAAGAAAATTTATTTTACCTAAAAATGATTGCAATTCTTTAATGTTCCTAGGGTGATTGATGTTTAGGATTGCTTCTATTCTAGTTGGATCAATTTTGATTCCCTCTTTTGAAATTATGTGTCCTAAGAGTTTACCTTGTTCTAGCCCAAAGTGTGTCTTTTTGGGATTCAAATAAATGCCACATTTTCTACATTTAATACATTTAATAAAAACTTTTCTCAAATGATCTAGATGTTCATTATCTGATTAGGAAAACATTGTGATATCATCTTGGTAAACAACTAAAAAGTCATGGATTGCTTTTGCAAAATCTATGTCCATTGCTCTTTGGAATGTCGCTCTAGCATTCATGAATCCAAATGGCATCTTTAAATACATGAAAGTTCCTTACGGAGTGGTGAATGCAGTCTTTGCTTGATCTTCGGGTTGGACTAGGATTTGATTGTATCCAGAGAATCCATCAAGTAATGAAATTTTGGATAACCCTACTACCGTCTAGAGAATGTGGTCCATTTTATGATGGGATAGTTATCCTTCAGTGATACTTTATTCAAGTTTCTGAAATCAACACAGAGTCTGATTTCTCATATTTTCTTTCTAGTGGTGACTAAATTAGAGACCCAATTTGAATATCTAATTGGTGCTATGATTTGTGCCTCATAGATCCTTTTTACTTCTTTTTCTATCAATGGCATAAGAATTGGATTAATCCTCCTAAGATTTTGTTTAAAGGGTTTCTGATCTTCTTTGATGGGTATTTTATGTTGAATAATGCTGGTGTCATAAGATTTGAGGTCTTCATAACTCCAGGAAAATACATCTTGAAATTCTTTAAACAGACTTATGTATTTCATCTTTTCAGCTGGAGGTAATGCTTTGGATAATTTAATAAGATTAGGTTTTTCTTCTGTTCCTATATTACATTCTTCTATGTCTGATCTTAAAGGCTCCATTTTTTATTTTCTAGCTACATCATTTGAATCAAACAAATCTTCTAATGGGGCTAATCCCTTAGGCAAAAAGTTATTTTTAAGGTTTAAAATCTCAAAATCATCATTGACTATTTCTTATATTTCTACTTTTTCTAAGTTATGTATTTCTACTTTTGTGAATTTAGTGGGTTTATTTACATCTACAAAATATATATCTATCTCACTATTTATGATGTCATCTATTGTACAACCAGTATTCACGTTACAGTTTTGGAACTCTCCCTTAGCAATCATAAAATCATAGATTAGAGAATCTTGTGAAAAAATCTACCAATATTTCAGATTATCAGGTATAACAAGCTCGTGTCTTACCTCTGCAGTGTATTGGTGATTTGGCTGAAAAGGTAATCTGCAAGTGCTAGAAAAAGTAGCAAAACTGTGAGCTTTCATGTTCTGTTTCCTAGGAATAACAACAAAATCAATTTCAAGAAGTTCTTTAATCAGATCTAGAAAAAATTATATGTATTGGCTAAGTCTAGGATTATTTATATAATACTCTCCTTTAATTTGTTTTATGATCAATTCTGAGTCTCCCATGATAGAAACTCTCTTGGCTCCAAGGTTTCTTACAATTTGCAATCCTAAGTTCAAAGCTTCATACTTTGACATGTTGTTAGTACATTTGAAGTTTAATATGAAGGCATGACCTTTAGAATTATTATTTTCCATGTTATAAATCCAAACTCATGCACTTGCTCCTAATATGTTCATTGAACCATCAAAATCTAGGTGCCACCTAGATTCATGAAATATATTATCACTGTCAAGCTATTTATGTTTTTCTTCTAAAGTTGTTATTTCACCTTTGCCATTGTCTGAATTATACAATATAAATGAGTCCAAATCAGAATGCATGGAATAAATAGAGTAATTCTATGGTCTTTCTGAACTACTTACCATGTATTTCATCAAGATTTCTCTGTAAATCTTTCTTTGCTATCCAAATACAGAAATGGTAGCATATGACATGTTTAATTGCAAAAATCCTTGTAATTTTGCTCGCGACGAGCAAGATAACAACATACCATATTTAGGTGGAATATCAACAACTAATATTTCCACAACAATACTTTTTGTTGGACATTGGACTAGAGTTACACACAGATATTTTATCAAGCCTAGGCATTTGACTTGACTAGAATCAAAGGAAAATAGGTCCTTGTAGGGTCTAGTGATGTCTAAGTTTAATGTTTACATGATTGCTTTAGGCATAAGGTTATGAGATGCTCCTGAATCTAACACATCATTATGTAGGATTTTATTATGAACGTTTAAGCTAATGTAGAATGGAGGAATACCCCCTTGTTGATGTTTTTCATTCACTTCTAGACCAAATAATAACTCAAGTTGATCATCATTAAGGTTTACAACATCTTTACCTTCAACTATGTCAAGTGTTTCAGTAATTTGTGCTTTGTATGATTCATTTTTCACCAACTCTGTTAGAGGAACTGGTATTTTCAATTTGGCTATCTCAATTTTGATATTGAATGGAATTTGAGTTTTACCTAGTTGAATGATTTCATTTTTAGCAATTTGGGTTTGTGTGTTTTTGTCTTCTTTACCAATGTTTGGTAATTCAATTTTTGTATCAACAATTTTGCTTTCAATTTTCTTGTTTGGAATAGTTTGAGTAGCATTTGAAGTATGAGTTTTAGCTGAAGTTATGTCTACAATTTTTGGGCTGGAAGCCTCCTGAGTTCCTCTAGGTAGAATTTGTAGAATTTTGGTCATAGGAGCTTCTGCTATTTTCTTAGTTTGGGTTTGGAGTGATTTCTTAGTAGGAACTTCTATGTTCTTTTTGCTTCTAAGGCTATATTGTTTGTGAACTTCATAGATAGCAGATTCATAGCCTTGTTTGTAGTCAAAAGATTCTCCAGATTCTAATTGTAATTGCTGTAACATGTACAATTCCTGTTCTTCCTAGGTAAGAAAAATGACATCTTCACTATTTTTTCCCAACAAGTTTATCTAGGTTTCTTGGTCTTGTTCAAGCTATTGTGAACCTTCAGCATAATTTTCATGGAAAGGCCTAATTTGTTGATCGGGTGTACCCTCTTTTGATTTTCTAGTATTGGGATTTTTCCTGAAGCTAGGGTTTCTTATTTGAGGTCCTTGTTGATTTTCCCACTAAGGTTTTCTTTCCATATTCTCTAATCTATCCATTAAATTTTCTAAACTTTTAGCCAAAGTATCTATCTTAACATCTGAAGTGGATGGTTCTTCCTTAATGGTAACTCTCCTCTCATTACTCATTCTAGCTCTTTTAGCCAACAAGTTAGCTTCTACACTAACTGCATTACTCTGCATCTATTTTAAAGTTGGAGGGTTTCTTTCTCTCAATTAGTAAGACATATCAATGTTAAAACCATCAAGAAATTTTATTAGTGCCAAGTCTGCTGGATGTTTGATATTTGTAGGGATTGCATTGCAAATATTGTTAAACCTAGTATAATAGTCCTGAACAGATTCATTAGGAGCTCTTTTAATGTTTTCAAATTCAGACAATATTTATATAGGATTTTTCTTTCTTTCACCTCTATTGATAAACAATCTATGGAAAATAGTTAAATCAGCAATATGACCAATAGGTAAAAGATTCAAACAATTTCTTGACATCTCCTGCTAGTGTTTGTGCAAATAATCTCATATGTACATCTTGTTCATCAATTTCATGTAATTCAAAATAATCATTCATTTTATTTACATGTTTCTGTGTAGTATATTGACCAGTACCATCAAAATGAAAGATTTTACTCTGGTTGTCATGGGGCATGGCATGTACTTGAGCTGGTAAAGTCAAAGGAGCATATCTAGCAGCCATGGCTAAGGTTCTAGCTTGGCTAGGAGGTAAAGTGGTAGTTCTTGAAGATGAAATTCAAGGGCTTATAGATGAGCTTGAAGTGCTAGAAAATGTAGCAGAAGTGCTAGAAGATGAACTTGAAGTATTTCGAGATGGAAATAAAACTCTGGGCTGAAGAGGAAGCTTGGGGATGAATGATTTTGTGGAATGAAGTGCAGTGGAAATAATAGATGAGGTGGTAATAAATAAAGATGAATTTACAAAATCTGAAGCAATGGTAGAAGGCTTAAGAGTAGCAACAATTAGGACAACTAATTCAACTGATTGTTGAAAATAGGCTTCATCTACGTGTCTTATCAAATTTGAGGTTAAAGCATCAAGTTTGTCAAAAGTGTCTAGAACATGTTGATCTAAATCATGATGTATAGTATTCTTCTTTGATTCAATAAAGTGAATAAAAGTAGGGTCTATTCTAGTATCATGGATTGAAGTTTCATATTTGGTACGAAACAATGAATGCTCAAATGATAAATCAAATTGAAGATCCTCTAAGTTTGATAACTCTTTAGGAAGTGAATTTGCTTTGATTAGTTGACTAATGCTTTCTTGACTTTCTACTTTATTGTTTTCTCTTAAGATTGGTCTGGATTATCAACAATTATAACAGGGTTTGGATCTGGATGTGCCCTGGTATAATATGTTCTTTGGAAGCTAGATTTTTTTTTTTTTTTTTCAATGAAACCTTTGACAACCCTAAAATGGCTTTAAGTGAAAAGATGAGATTTAGGATTTCCTTTAAGGTTTATTAAACGGAGGATTGATTCCCGAGTATGGTCGCCACTATGTTATCACTCTAAAATTTCCATAGGGTTGTCATGTTATGTTTAAAGAAATAATAGAGGTAACACAAACCTACTTTTGAGATTAGGATCTAGCCTTCCTAATGCTCAGAGAGGGCTCTCTCTTAATAATTTAACTTGGTTGAATTCATTGATTTTAGGCTAGTTATCTAAGCTTGATTGGGTTTTGATTTTATTTGGTGGTGGAATCACTAATTTCGATGGATAGATAAATGTCTTTTTACCATTGGACTATGGAGTCAAAATGTTGAGAAAACAGTACTAAATCAAGTTCTAAAGGAAGTGTCCACAGGGAAAGGTAGCTAGGAAAATACATTCATTTTAGGCTGAAGGGTGAAGTGGATTTCAATCAGGATCAAGGAGTAATTAAGGATTTCTCAAATTGGATAATGAGGGAAATGAAAGAGGTCAATTGAAACTAGGGAGAAATAAAGAATTCCCTACTCTAGATATCAGAAGAAAACATAAAAATGAATAACAGTTCAGAATAGAGTGTAATTAAACATATTCTGCAATAATATTCCTGTTATAACATTTAAATTTGGAAAACATACAAATTTATGGAATACTTAAGAAAATAACAATTGAAACAATTGAAAGATACTTCACTAAAGTATCCCAACACATGAATCCTATAATGCAATGCCTTTTTTACTTGTCGAGTCTGTTGACTTGAAAATGTTACAATAAACCCTTAGGTTTCAGGTCAGTACAACCATAGAAAGGTACAATAATCCACACCCTATATTTCAAATTGTGAAGTATTTATACAAAAGGTATTACAAAATATCGTAAAACTGATTTAGGAATTATTCAAGGAAAATGAAATATCTTCATTCAAGAAGATAGAGACACCTAGGAGACTAAAAGGCTAGCTATCCCTTCTTTTACTGATTTTGTTGTTTGCTGTTTTGATCTTTTGCTGCTTTCTCTCTTTTGTTGTTGCTCTACACTGGCTGTCCCTTTACTTTGCCTTTGACTTTTAAACTCTATCTTTCATCTGATATGCTTTGAATTAGCTGATCTGTTACTCTTTGTTGTTTTACCTTGGCTACTCTTGACTGTTCTGTTTTCACTGTTTTACCTTTCAATTTCACAGTAAACCATTCAACTTTTCCCAAGTCTCTGCATCTGGTAATTTGATCTTTACCATTCTTTTGAAGATTTCATAAGCCTCTGTGTATTTAGAAAATGTAGGTTTGTTGATAAAGATATATTTTACCTCATGCTGGAGGTAAAAGAGATTCTTAAAAGCTTGATATAGAAATTTCCCTGTTGGAATCCATTTCATCGCTGAATTGCTTTCTTGTAACTTTGCCACTTCTCTGATTTTCTTATCATAGTCTTCATGCTTCATCAATTTGTCATTGATAACCAATGGATTAAGCATAACTTTTTGCCTCAAAACATCAAATTTCACCATAAATATGGTTATTGCAAGCTCCATGTTTTGAAACTTGTCTTCAAGTTGCATCATCAGATTCCTTTTGGTGATTACTTTCTTTACTTCTAGAATTGTTTCAGACTTGTCACTTATGCCAATCTCTTCCAATTCCTGTTTTTTCTTTGAATTAAGAAATTTAATAATTTCATTGGCCTCTTCTGATTTTCTACCAAGTTCTTCCTTAACCTTTTGAATAGCTTCAATTGCTTCCTCGATTAAATCCTTTTGCTCAATGATGACTTGGATGGATGGCCAAATATCATTAACAGAGTTAATGATATTGGCCCAAAGCTACTGCTTTGCTTGGGCAAGTGGTTCTTTCAATGTCAATTCTTTTTCTAACTTCTATATCCTCTCAATCAATCTGTTTGACTTTTGTGTTTCATCCTTATGCAAGATTTGAACTAGATTCTTTTCATCCTCTAGACTTTTATTTGATCTTTAAGTCTATTTATTTCATTTGTTTAGATGGACATATCCTGCATAACTTTGATCAATTTTCCTACTTCATCACTAGGATAAGTTGCTGCTGTAGATGATCCTGTAACTGATGTAGTTGTTGATGTAGTGGGAAGTGCTCTAGCTACTAGAATTGCTGAAGTGAAAAGAACTACTATAGTAACTGTAGGAATGGTAGTGACAGTAACTGCTTCCATGTTGGCCTTTTTCTCCTGTACTAACTTATCCATCTCATTTTCCATTTCTATTAATTGAGCAGTTAACTGAAGAATGAAGTTCATCATTTCATCCTTTTGGTTTTGATTCTCTAGGACTTCAGTTGTTTCTTCAATGCAACAATGTCTGCATTATTTTTCTTAATGAGTTTTTTTCTGCACCTTTGACATTCTTTGGATCATATCCCATTTCAATAACCAAATCTTCAAGGGATTTAATTCTATTATCTTTAGGCTGTGAGGATGCTTTTTCTAGTTTCAAATGTACTTTTACATTTTCCAAAGAATTGTGAAGCTTTTGGGCACTCATAGATCTGTCAGTCATAGTTGAGTACAACATTTTTCCTACTTGCTTATGAAATTCTATTTGGTCTAGAGGATGAACACCTTTGGTAGAAATCTCATAATCTGTCTTTTTGTAATCTGCTGCTGACTTAGGATGTTGTACTATGGGCTGCAAAAAGGCTATCTGCATTTTTCCTGTCTTATAATCAAATGCATAAAGTAATCTGTTATGGCCTCGAGGAGTCTGCTTCAAGTAATGTGAATATATTTGAGCTTTTATTTATTCATTTATTGCATTAATATATTTTTATCTTTCTTTGATGTCCATTTATCTATCCTTTGGTTCACTTGATGAAGAGGCTTTAACATTATGCTGCTTCTAGATGATCTGAACACTAGAAGTTGAAGGTTGATGAGTTTCCTTTGAAACTGAAGGAGGTGCATTTTCTTTAATGAAATGTCAGTATCAATGATCTCAATTGTATCAATTTCTTCTTCTTGCTTATTTACAGGATTCAACTTTGTTCTTTTTCTGTACATTATTTCAAATTTGTTATTTGTTGTATCTTTGTTTGAGCAAGAACCTTCTTCTCTAGTCCTTTTTACATTTCTGTCCTGTAGGGCTAGAATATGTAGAATGGAACTAGTATATATATGCTCCTCTATATCTAGTAAGGTGTTTTCCAACCACTCTAACTGGTTGGAATATCTTTCAATCTCTGGCCTGGACTCATGCATAAAAGGGCTCAATTTAAACTTGAGTATTAGTTTGTTTATGACACCTAAAGGATCATACTGCCATTTGGAACTATCACTGAACTTCCTCTCCTGTAAACATATTTATGCTTCCTCTCTATCATCCCTATTATTGCAGATAAAAGGACGAAGATGGTTCTTGATTTTAAACTGTGTTTTATTCTTGGTTGATAGAAAATTAACATCATCTGAATTTATGATCTACTTGATATATTCTAGTGCAAATATCCTCATGGACAGATATTTGGGCCGCTTATATCGAGTGAGTTGACATCCATACACCCTAATTTCAATGTGGTTATGGTATAAATACCAGTCTCTTGTTCTAATTTGTTTTGACAACTGTAAAACGTTTTTTATTTCATCACTGACCATGGGTTGATTGCTACTGCTTAGCATGTTAACCACTGGGTGAACAAATGAATCAATGAACTCCTTGTAGCAGAAAACAGTGGAATATTTTTGGATTAAGGGTGTCCAAAAGATAACAGATCTAGGATGGCCCTTAGTGTCCAATTTTTGGATGTTAACTGTAAACCTTTCTGACTGGAAGTATAGAAACATATGGAAAAATACTGAAGATTATTTGAATACTCTTTCATTTGGAAATCTGATCAGTTGATCACAACTTATGTCTGCTAAGAGTTGGGCAAAATTGAAAACTGTAGCTAGAGGGTTGCTTGGGAAAAAAATAGAAAGGAAACTAAGTATAGGCTCATCTACATGTTCATCAATGGTATATCCTAGAATACAGGACATCATGATTACAATCTGTCTGGATTTCTCAAAGAAAATGGTGGCAGAATATGGAGGGTTGTCTATAGAAACTTGGACCTTTTCTAGGAGGAAAGTATAAAAAATTTAGGATCTCTTAGGAAGGTCTAGCTTTAGGTACAGATCAATTACGTTTTCAATAGAAAATGGGGCTTCATTAGGCTTTGGTTGGATCTGTAACATTTCATTTATTGATCCTACAATGATTGTGAACAAAATTTGCTGGCTAGGAGAGACTATGTCTCTTTGACTTGGGATATAGTAGAGTTGGCATAAGTGGATGATTTCAGGGAGCTGGTATACCTGTGGGAACAATTATTTGGGTAAATTTGACTTCCATAGCTGAATATCATCATTTTGGATGAGGAATTTACCTTTGTTCCAACAATGGAGTTTTAACAGATTGCTATGGGAGGCTATAGCTTTGATATGGAAATCTCTATCGGCCAATGGGAGGTGGCCAATATCTAGGTGAGGAGTTTGCAAGGGTTTTGCATCCAGAATTCTTTAGGAAGCCATAGATTAATTTATTTTATTCAATTTATCACTATCTAGCTTAAGAAGTAGGCTTAGGACCTCTGGGATAATGTGAAAAGATGAATATAGTTTGCAAGAAGGGTTTTGGATGCAACAATGGCTTTCTTTAGGTTGGCAAGGTGTTAAATTGCTTCAATTTATTAACCTATTAGAAATGTTGTGCAAAGCTTAAGTACAGGGTTTTGGTACTTTAGGAATACCTGGAAAATGAGGCTTTGGTATGCATAAAGGTTCTCTGGGGGTAGCAGAGGCTTTCTGAGGCTTCAATGATCTTTATCCTACTTCAAATTAGAGTCTACGGTGCCTTCTAGTTGTAAATGGCTTAAAACAATTCAACAGATCTTCTGGACTTTAGAATAGGTTGGTAGAGGTTCTTTCTGCAACTGCTAACAAAATAATAGTGAAAATTTTGGAAAGGGAAGCTTCTTTGTGTTTTAACCAATAGTGGTTAATCATTGGCACATGGTTAAGTCTAAACAACAGGGTGGTTTCATCTAACACGAGGAGGCAGTAAGGTGGTTTATCGCACTCCTTTTGAGTGGTAGGGTGGTATTTTTTTTAGAGGACGCGATATAACGTGGGGTTGCCATGTAGCAAAAAGGTGAGTGGGGAAAACCACTAATCTCACGTGCTTTTGGGATGTTAAAGGTCAGACGTCGGAGCACATGATATGGGATGTGGGCCATTGGATATGGAGATGGTTGATCAGAGGGTTATCGCGTGGTGGAGTTGTGAGGGATGAATCAGGGTGTGGGGTTGGATTATAGATAGTCAGAGGTTTAAATGATAGTGGGAGTTTAAATGAAGTGGGACTTGGGGATATTTTATGCGGAGGGGTATACTACATATTGCGAAGGTTTAATATACTGAGGGTTAGGATTATATGGCGGGGAATAAAGATATCAAAACTATAGGTTAAAATAATATAAAGGGGTTTTGAGGAAATATGAGAGTGAGTGTTAGAAACACATTAGGGATGAGTTAAATAATATCGGGGGGGGGGAATTTTTGCATGGGGCTCGATTACCTTAAGGGAAGGGTTTTAATGATGGGAATGGGTTTTTAAGCTAGGGAAAGGATTTTAGGAAATAAAAAGGGTTAGAATAAGGGGAAAATTAGGAAGGGGAATTTGTTAGAAGAAGGGAAAATGAATAGGGAAGGGGTTTTCTTACAAGGGAAAATGAGTTTGGAAGGAAGTTAGTAATATAAAATGAGCCAATTGATGCTCTCCATGCCTTATGAAAACTGCTTCTGCCTACCCATCGTTTACCCTAACATTTTTTCCTCATTTATTGGGTGCATTTGAGTTTATTGACCCTTTATTTCTTTTTCTTTTGTAAATGAACTATCTAATTCTAACCTTATGACTTTCCAATGGCTCAAATTAAACTGTTCAACTCATTATTATTCTCTACCTAACTATTGATTTGCCAAGATTAAACAGTTTGGCTAGATCTTTATTCTCTATCTATCGGCATGAAATTTAAAGCATGAACAAATCAAGATTAAAGTTTTTGACCATTATGGATTGTGGAATTTTTGTCAAGATGCACATAATCTCATTTTGCAAAGCAAAGCAAAAAGTAGTGGCATTTGAATTCACATCACTTTTAGAATCTATATTTTATCTCTTTTTGGTGGGGTTCATATTTTATTTTCTTTTTTGACCCTTTTATTTTATTAGTACTTTGATTTTTCTTTTAGGACTTCACCCTCTTTACATTTTTTATTTTTAATATGGGAAAACATTTTGCAAAATGAAAAGTATGTACAATATTACAAGACTGGTCATAGTCAATTCAAAATTATGAATCCTATTATTATAGGACCCTAATAGGGGGATGAATGACCTAAGTATTCAAGTATGAATGATAGGCTTGAAAAAGATAAATTGATGATAGGAAACAATAATTCCCCTAAACAAATTAGAAGAGGATGACCTAGATCCTGCAAAAAGGAACCCAAAAATCTAATGGAGGCAGAAAATCAATTTAGATATGTAACCATGCATTACCATAGGTGGTTTACTACCAATATTAAAGCTAAGGTGGAAAAAGTTGAGTAGGAGATGAAGAAGAAATGACATTCTACACCTTCTTAGGATATTGATTCAGAACTTGTTAATTGGATCCTTGACACAAGCATTTTCACACAATACAAACATCAAATACTTTAAAAAAATTGTCAAATGCATTATGAATTGGTTATTAGAAACTAGGGAGCTTAACAATGGGCCATATTGAAGAAACTATCATTTTTGGACAAGAAATGCAAGATCCTAGTTGAATCCCTTTAAAATATGCAAGCTTGGGGTGAGCACGTGACAACGCATTTTTATGTATATTTAGTTGCGCCGATAAATATGTTTATTTTGGAATAAAATTTTAGAATTTTAATTTGATTTACTAATTAATAGATGGATGGTGTTAGCACTTCATAGTTTTCCTAGGCTGAAAAGGAAACTACAGAGGTAACCACAAACCACTTTTAAAGCTGGGATCTAGCCCTTCTAGCTTCAAAGAGGGCTCTCTCTGTATGATTTTAATTTTACTGTTTAGATCATAGTCTAGATATGAAAGGTAAAGATAGGTTTTTTCAAAGTTTTGGTTGTAGAATGAAATAAAGGTCCATTGTGCATGGAGTCATAAAAATATTCAGTAATCAATCTCCAATAAACAAAGTAGTTGAATAGGGCGGGGTATGAAAACTCTTGGATCTCATGAATTATGTGCAGTATGGATAAGATTAATATAAGGTGAGAATAAAATAAATATAAATCATACTTAAATGAATTTTATATTTAATCTCACAAGGAAAACATTAATATTGTTTAAACAAGCCATGACAGAGTACTGCAAGTAAATTCAGTTCATAATCTTCTTGTAACAATCAGGAAAGAACATTCATGTCAAAACTTAGAAAGAAAAACACATTAATAGAGAGGAAAATATCACCATTTATTTGGCACAAGAATCCTGAAGCAATACTACCTCGGTATTTCTAAATTGATTACTTCAAAATAGAATTCACAACTTACAATCAAAGAAATATCTTCTCTTTTACATAATCCAACCCTTTCTAATTATTTTTAAAAAATACTTATAGAGTATGTCTTGAACTAATGTGGACTTCAAATAAAACTATTTACAAAATAATATCTACTAGATAATGTATATATTTAAAAAATAGAACTAAATGATAACAATGTTGGACTAATTTGGATGTTTTGTTCACACTTTGAGGAGTGTTGTTGTTGACTATATCTACATTTCTACTGCTTCTGTTTGACTGCTCCTAGTCTGTAGGATTTCTGTTTGATTTTACTAATTGAGCTCCAACTGTTTATCCCATCTTTGTTCACTAGGAATAGAGAAATTTACCATATTTCAAAATATTTCATCCGTTTTTGTGTATGTTTGAAAAGTTGGTTTACTGAGGACCATATGATGAATTTCATGTTGAATGAAGAGGTCATATTGTAGCTCTTCCATGAAATCTTCTCCACTTATTATTCCTATCACTTTGGAAAATTTGGATGTATTTGTAGCTATATTGCACAACTGGTCTTGGTAGTTCTCTAATGGAATCTATTTTCCATTCAAATTTCTCAAAGATGGAAGCCCTTTATCCTGCAAAAAAATAAATTTTCTGTTAAATATTTTCAAGTTGTATCATTAGTTTCTTCTTTGTTAGATATCTCTTTACTTCCATGACTGTGTATATTCTATCTTGTATTTGAAGTTCTTCGAGCTCATTTATAGTCTTGGAGTTCAACATCTTGATAATTATGTGTGCTTCTACGGGCCTGTGTTCAATTTCAACCTTTTTCCTTTCAACTGTTGCTTTGACATTATGTATCAGTTACTCCTGCTCAAATATAATTTGGAATTATGACCACAAATCTATGATGTTTGCATTAATATTATGCCATATGCTTTGCTTGGCTTTTGCCAACATTTTTGTTGTCAATGACTGATTTTCATACTTTCTAATACGTTGAATAAGATTGAAATTTTTCTGCACTTCTCCTAAATAAGCATTGTCAGCTTTGATCTTATTCTCCTCCATTCTTTTCAATGATGCTAACAATATTTCATTTTCTTAGTTGGTTAATGATAAATCTCCCATAGCTTTTACTAGATTTTCAAAAGAATCTACAATGAATGTTTCTGCCCTTTCTGTTGAGGTTACTTTTGCTATTTGTTGTACTGTTTGGCAAGCTCCAGTATTGCAACAATGATGCTGCAACTCCTGGGACTCCCTTCTTTACTTTTATCAACTCGGTTGTTCGTAACAAACTTGGAAGTGACGATGCTATATGCACAAGCACTAGCTCTTGCTGCAGGCTGTCACTTGATCAACTGGCACAAGTTCGCTAGGAGCTTAAGCCAGCTTCCAAGAGTTCTTAGAAGAAGCTTTTAACTGTGATGGATGAAAGATAACTAAAAAGAGGCTAGTCTACCAGAAGAAAGAAGCTGAAAGTTGAAAGGAAATGCAAACTCCAGCAAACCCTAGATTTACCAGCTAACCCTACTGGTGCAAGAAAAGAGATGAAAGCGGTGGAAGCAGATGCCATTGAATTTTGGAAAGGTAAAATGCATGTGACTAAGTTATTTCTGAAATAAAATCTGGAAAAAACATATTTTTTCATTTTTGAATAATTTTGTAGAATTATTATGCATGTGCTTTAATGATTTTTGGCTGTGTAGAGGTTGATTGGCGAAAGGAAATGGAGTGGGCAATTGCAGGAGGTTGGGAAGGTGAGAAGAGGGCCTAAGGGGTCCCTAGCACCCTTCCAGAGGTTTTCACAGTGATCAGATCTCGAAAAACTTCTCACATGAACTTCTATAGGAAGTCTACAGGGGTTCTCGAAGATGTTCTACAGGAAGAGCTGAAAGAGGATTTTAGAGGGTTGATGGTGGAAAAACGGTGGGAAAGTGGAAATGGAGGTTGGATGAGGATGTGAATAGTTCTAGGATCTAGTAAATGAGGCTAAGGAGTGATGAAGGTGGTTGGATTTGTTCAAGGATGGAGGGAGAAATGTTGCACAAGACTGTAGAAATTAGGGCAAATGGGAACAATGTGGAAAATGAAGGGAAGGAATCTTGGATTAGGGGTTGGAGAAGGTTGTATAATGGGGGAAGGATAGGAAGGGATGTATTACAGGTGCTCTACACACTATTTTCCAAAACTGATCGAAAAAAGACTAGGAAAAGCAGAGATCTAGCCAATTTGACCTAATCTGACCTAAAAACCAGAAACATGATGAACATAAGTTTTATAGAGAGAAAGTCATGAAATATAACTATGAAAACTAAGCAAGAATAGAACGAAACATGCAATTACAATTGGTATCAACTTTTCCAACTAAAAATCTAACACTAGCAATTGCATGGAAAGGCAAAAACAATGTTTTTATGGCAGCAAGTATGCCTTGGTCTTAGCTCATGGTCCCAAGGAGGGAGAGATGAGATCAATGATTGTTTGATGGCATTTTTGTAGATCTTTTCCTTTCCCAAACTGTCAAATCAACCTGAAGTATGAAAAGCTATTTTAATTATCAAAAACAACCTAAGTAACAAAGCAAGATCTTAATCTAGATAACAGAAATTATTCTATGAATGCAAAGAAAACACATGAAAGTACACAAAGGAGGTATTGGCACTTGGGTTGGGCCTGACCCCAATAGTTACAGCCTCCTAAGAAAGGTCAGAGCTGGTACAAAGTGAAATTTATCTCTATTACTCAAAAAATATTCATGTCACAAAACTGTTTACAGCAAAAGCTCAAAAATGAGTTGAAATGCAGAGCTACACTAAAGTGTGAAAAACAACTCTTTAATAGCTAAACTACCAAGGTTTGAAGCCTTCCTACTTATGCACCACGAGGACTCCCAACAACCCTCCTTAAATCTAGGAGCTTGGCTGCTCAAAACTGCAGTTAATCAGCCACTTCACAAAATCTGCTTGACTGCCCCTTGAAATCATCTTTGGTGGGCTGTTGAACTCTGAGATGATGGTGGAGAACTCAAGGAAAGGGTCATTTAGTGCTAGAGACACCCTTCCTACAAACCCTCGGCGTTGTTCCTTCATATTTTGCTGTCAACTTGCTCATAAATTCTTGACCTTGGTCCAAAAGATGTCCAAAAATCTGCAATAAGCATGTATTAGACTTTGTGGTCAAGTGACTATTCTCATTCATTTAATTAACATAAATATATTCAAAAGCATGCATATAAATATGAATAATGGTGGATTAATTGAGAATAATAGGCAAAATGAGCTCATCATCACCCCCCTACTGAATGTGTTGCTCATCCTCTGAGCAACTAATCCAGCTCATCATCTTTGATTGTTTTGACTGCCTCTCTGAAATCCTAGGCTTCTGAGGTGATGTCCTCTTCCCGGTCATGAAGCCATGCATTTCTCTCTACCTCCTCCCATTGCCCGTGTTCTTCTTCTTCTTTGACCCCTTCTAGCAGTCCCAAAAGCAATGGAGGACTGAACTTTAGGCCAATCCAATTGGCTTTCAAATTTTTCATTGACTGTTTGTAAAGGGGTACTCTGGCCAAAGCCTCCCGCATCGTTGTTGGGGAGTGGTACTCTCTTATTTTCAGACTGTGGGAAAATGTGTTCCATCTCCTTGTGCAAGCGTGAATGCAATTATCACCCAACAGTCTTTCCATGTCCTCAAAGTGAGCAATGGCCTCAGCTTGTCTTTCAATGTAGTCTAGGAGAACCTGAGGGTTGTTGGCCAGGTGCTGATGGGCATACACTAAAGCTGAGGGATCTTCTGGTTCTTCTCTTATCATGAGTGGCTCACTTAGCTCCTTGTCCATAACTTCCTGAATTTCTGTTGCCCTCTTTTCCTCATGGTTTAATGAAGAGGCCATGGCCATTAGTTGGACATCTCCCAATGCTGCATTGGGGTCCCATAGATTCATGTTTGGAAGTGCCAAGTTGTGTAAATAGAATTCTACTAACTTGGCCTTATTTTCAGTTGAGTTACTGTCACACAAATACATGAACTGATTGTAGTTCTGGAATGGAATGGTGCCCCTTTGGGCCAGTGTGTTAATTTGAAATTGCAATCATTGATCTTTAAGATATAATGCATATGACTTAGCAAGTTGCCTAAATTGTAAGGCTTCTACTGCCCAGCTGGCCATGCAGGCCATTTGGGCTTCTTTCTCTTACACTTATTGTTTTAAAGCCTGTATTTCTTCTACTGCTTGTGACTCCTTTTCCTGTAGTAGTTTTGTTAGCATCTCAACATCAGTTGGCAACTCTTTTTCTTTCTGTTGTTCCTTGGTTGTTTCCTTGTTTGTTAGAGGTCCTTCTTGTTGTTGCTGCTCTCCCACAATGGATGGCCTATCTTCCTTATGACCTTCCTGTAGCTGCAACTGCTTTCTCAACAGCTCATTCTCTTCCTATAATTTGGCTCTCTCACTGCTTTCCATGTGCCTCACCATGGCCAACTCTTTTCTTGATTCCTTTAGCTGTTCCTCTAGGTGGCCTATGTCTACAACACCCTTGGATTTGGCAATCCTCATCCAAGTGTGAGTCCTAACCCGGTTTTGTTCCAATGCAAAGAAAAGTGGTAAAGCAAACTTCTGTGGGATGATCTTCCCACCTTCAAACAGGTTGTAATATGAGCCCAAGCTGGGCTGAGGGCTTGGCTCCTGTTACACTAAAATTTGTCACCATGACTATTTGCAGTTAGTATGGCTCCATCAACTATAATACTATCCTCCTTGGCAAGTCTCATACCTCTGCTCTCCATGTCAAACTTCAAGAAAGAGAGAAAGTCTTTAAAAATCTATTTATCTCTGGGTACGCAGTTTCTCTCAGCCTTACCTGCGTG
>APFE031537809.1:0-87008 GCA_000404065.3 Pinus taeda | reverse complement strand
GAGAATTCTCAAACACAAGATGATTCTAATGTAATCTAAGAACCAATCAAGTGCAAATCAAGAAAATTGGGTGAGAGTTCCAAAGATCAAAAAATAAAAACACTCAAAGGCGATTAACACTCATACATAATTTAGCCAAACCTGTGAAAAGACTGAGACAAACCTCCAAGTAATGACCAAAGGAAATCAAATTAAGAATTTCTCAAAAAAGAGACTCAAAACTAGTCAAACAAGACTCCAACGCACTCAAGCAGTCGAGAAAATGTATCCAAAAACAAAGACCAAGCTCAGAAGGCTTAAAACCAAGCAAACTTTAACAGTTCCCAGGCCTGGCACGACTGTCAGGCTGCAACTAGCGCCTTTTAGGTATTGGCGTGGGTTGTATATGAGTAACGGGCGCCAATAGGCGCGCATGTTACGTTATAAAAGTGCACCAGTCAAGTTTGCTATGAAAAAATAAAAAATAAGCAATCCAAGACCAGGCCAACGATGACCAGGTAAACCAAGAAGCAAGAAACAACAAAAGAATTCAACCCAGAAGGCTGACCAAGCAGGTAAAAACTAAGAAACAAAGACAAGACAAGCTCCCCAGCGGAGTCGCCAAATTGTTGAGGAGGTAAATCCCCTCTGCGGACAGAGGCAATCCCTACTAGCCCAGACCGGGTCTAGCAACAATCATACAACGCTATCGCGCAAGTTCCTAATTGCAACTTAAAGACCAATGATGAGGGCCTACCTGGATTCCAACGCTAGTGCTTGTAGAAGAGGTGATGCTCCAGTTCCTTTGCTCCGGCAGATCACGATCCCCACGATCTCCGTGAATGGACACCTGCACATAAAAAGAATGACACAAACACAAGCAAAAAATCCAACATATGCAACTATATATCAGTCAGAAAGGATATAACTCATCATCGTTACAAATAACAATAAGAGTGGAACCATAACAATAGTCGTTTATTGATAATAAAAAAAGAAGAATAAAACCATAGTTCTGACGTCAGATCCTCCTTTGGCTGGGTGATCAGCAGCACATGTCTTTCAAAGCTTGTTAGGAGTGGGAACTAGCCTCTCTCTCCTTGGTTATTGGACAAGAATCTCCTTACTTAGATTTGGCCTTATGGGAATGAAGAAGGCTCTTGCAGCATGAAGCTCTTTTGGTAACTTGAACAATTCTTCAATTTCTGGAACTCCTGGAATAGCTTTGGCCAAGGAAAATGGACAAGCTTTTTATAATGGAGGAAGGGGGGTTGGGATCAGTCACAAATAATCATGGGATTGGCTTTATCACTAAAGAAGCTTCCATGAGAGGTGGCAAACCACTTCCTCTCTATGGAGATCCGAAGCCAAACCACCCAACTCAAGATAGATTCAGTCTAGGAATTTGTTAGGATGAATCTTCCGCTGTTTGTTTGTTAAAAAACACCATTGATTATGGTTGGCTCCAGTGCGACTCTGTGACAGAGAGCCAACTGGCGCACCCTCTTTGGAGGATTTCCCCCATTGGCACGAGTGCTGCACTATGGAACCGCGCCAATGGAAAAAGGGCTATTTTTAGGGGTTTTTAGCAGGAGATGTCTTCAGGGCAAATGAAGTTCATGTTCAGGGGAATGCAATGCAAGTGTTTGCAGGTCATGTCACTTCTCATAGGTCCCGGAAAGAGTCCTCCAAGATGTGGGAGAGGGGTAACAGGGACGGTGACAAATTGCTGTGTAACACAGGCCATTTGGGCTTCTTTCTCTTGCACTTGTTGTTTTAAAACCTGTATTTCTTCTACTGCCTGTGACTCCTTTTCTTATAGCAGTTTTGTTAGCATCTCAACATCAGCTTGCAACTTTTCCTCTCTCTGCTATTCCTCGGTTGTTTCCTTGTCTGGTGGAGGTCCTTCTTACTGTTGTTGCTCTCCCAAAATGGACGACCTATCTTCCTTATGACCTTCCTGTAGCTGCAACTGCTTTTTCAGCAGCTCATTCTCTTCCTGTAATTTGGCTCTTTTACTGTTTTCTATGTGCCTCACCATGGCCAACTCTTTTCTTGATTCTTTTAGTTGTTCTTCCAGGTGGCTTATGTCTGCAACACCCTTGGATTTGGCAATCCTCATCCAAGTGTGAGTCCTAACCCGTTCTTGTTCTAATGCAAAGAAAAGTGGTACAACAAACTTCTGTGGGATGATCTTCCCACCTTCTAACAGGTTGTAATATGAGCCCAAGCTAGGTTGAGGGCTTGGTTCTAGTATCTCCTTGGTCTTTTCTTCTCCCTGTGATTGTTTGGCTTCCTTCTCCTCCAATTTCTCAGTCTGGTTTAACTTAGCTAGAGTTTCTTGTAGAGATGTTTCAGCTTCCTATAGCACTGCCTTTGAGTCCATCATCTTAATTCTCCCTCTCCAGGTGGAGAATTTTGGGCTTCCTCTTTCATAGGTGATAGATATCTTTGAAGGAGACTCTTCTTTCGGTTTAGTGGTTGTGTCCTCAATGACAATTGGTTCCTTTGATTGTGGCTAGTGTTTGCCCACTTTGATCCTTGTGCTTCTCCTGGCTTTAAAGTATATGGAGGTTTGCCTCTTTCTCTTTCTTTTTTGTTTTGTAGGTGTGATTAATGCAGCAAGCACAACTGCTGCCTCCATTGCCAATGTCTCAGGGGATTTCTCTTCCTGCTGTTCTTTTTCTTCGCTTCCTGTAGAAATCTATGTGTCCATTGTTTCTGTCTATATGACTGATATCTTAGGGTGTGCCTTTCCCTTTTCTTTCTAGGTGCCTGCTTTGGCTGTGGAAGCCTTCATTTGGGATTTCTTAGCCTTTTCCTTTCTACTCTGTATCCTCTTTTCCCTTGTTGTTTTTGTTGTTGTTTCTTCCTCTATTTTAGGCTCAACAATCTTGCCAATTTCTTTCTGTTCTTCCTCTATTTTTCCCTCTGCTTGAATGTCTTGTGCTCCCTCATCATTGTTCTTCTCAATTTCTTCAGTTTTCCCCCTCCTCACTGCTGGATGGGGTGATGTTCTCAACCAAAGTTCTAATGTTATCATCCCTGGACATGTTTATGATGATTTCCCAAGATATGGGGACAGTATAGGTGTGTAAAGCATCTTCCACCAACAGTTTGATGAGCCCATGGTGGGCCAACTGATATGGGATCCCTTCATTTAGCTTTGTACCACATTCAATTAAGGACTGAAGAAGGAAATATGGGATGCTCAGTTTCTTGGCTGGACGCAGGTTAATCCCATGCCTTAATTCATGAACAACCTCAAATGATATCCATAGATGATGCTAAACCTCCCTTCACATGTGATATACTTCATAATTTGATAACTAACTTCACTCCAGAGAGGAGGCAAGCTTATCCTTCTAACTCCGTTTTTGTCTTCTACAAGATGCTCCTTAGCCAGAAAAAATGTTTTCTTAGCATCTTGGCACAATGATCTCTCCTCTTTGCTCCAAGGGAGCTCCAATGGTAGACTAGTAATTCTACTGATGAGCTCAGGGGTAAGTTCTAGGGTCAAACCCCTAAAACTAACTGTGGCATGTGTCTTTGAATGTGGTCTCAGTGACATCAAAAACTCTTCAATTATCTCCTCATCATAACCCTGAATTTTGTCAAAGAAGGATATCCAATTTTCCTGGGTGAAAAGGTCCACCACCTCAGGGTGCTCGTGCAACTTACTAGAGTCTGAGGGTTCTTTCCTTATGAATCCTCCTGGCATGGTGTTGAGTGCTCTTTTTATTTTTTAACCAAAAAAGAAAATGCTCAGGAAAACAAACAGTCAATCATTGAAGCAGAAGATAGCTGAATTCGGTTTCTTCTAAACCCAAGAAGGAATTTCTCATGTGCTCCTTGCAATATTAAATAGCAATAATTCTCCTGTTTTAAAACTGCTATTATCCAGAATTTGACTGTCTGCTTATGAAAAGAAAAATTTTGTTTTTACAGAACACAGCATAAGGACACAGGTTCTCTTCTTAGCACATAGATAGATATGTAAATTTGGGTTTTTTCCACACACATAGGCTGGCCTCTACTGCTACATGTATCTTCCTTACAGGAGAATTTAAAAATGATGAGGAGATTTCGGATGCAGAGAAAGAATTGGGTAAACTGAGTGAGATATGCAGGCAGACTTTCACTTTTTTCTCAATGCACAGGCAGACTTTCACTCTCGTTTTTCAATCTAATTCCATTCAATTCACCACCTTGCACAAACAAATCATGCACAGAGACGTTTTCCCGAGCCTACCTCATTTGGAGCTTGGAATTCGACAAAAATTCTGGGTTTTCTCTCCGCAGAGCTGTTCTCTGCCTTTCCTTAGAACCCTTCCTGTAGAAGTCTCCCAGTTCCTGTAGAATGAAACTGTGCTTCCGGTAGAGACCGATAGGTGGGAGATTTTTGAAAACAGGCAGAAAAACTGGTGGAGGACGACTGGTTAACTGTTCTGGAAGCGGTGGATGCGTACTCCAGTCAGGAACGTCGTGAGTGCAGAATGAACAAAGGGTGGTGCATGTTTCAACTGAGCGTCTTTTAACTATAGCGCGATTCATGGTGAGGGGATGAGGTGGCCGAACTGGACCATTGATCCGACGTCACAACCATAATGTTTCTTCATGTTTTTGACCGCCATCACCTCCTTTCTCCTATTATCCACCGCCACCACTACCGGTCCCGATGATTTCTCCCTACATGGACACTCCACACGTGCTGGCTACACATCTAATCGGCAGTTTTGAATGTAATGGGGCTCGTTTGGATTCCATGAAGATATGTAACTGGCCAAGGGTGGCCATTTGACTTGCCACCGATTCCACTCAATTTGAACCATTCCCATTGTCATGCAGCTTTAAAATATGATTTATGCAATTGAAGAATGAGTTTAGGCACTTACCTACGTGGTCACAGCCGTGTTATGCAGATTTCGGATTTCAAAACCCATTCTTTCGTTCGTTGTTGCTATATGCACACTACATGCTTGGCCTCGGCTACTGCTGATGTTCATATGTTCAAGTAGAGCTCCATGCATGTCTCTTCTACCATACTTTGTTGTCCCTATATCTGGAGTATGTCTTTCAGAGGGATCAGCTACTATAGGATTCCTGTAGGATGTCTTGTAGCTGCTTCTCCTCTTGGAATGCAAGCTAGAATGAGCAGGGCTACACTATTGACAAGGGTCTCAGCTGATGAGGAGTCTAGATGGAGGGTAATAGGTATGGTGAGTGAAAAACTGTTTGCTTGATTTGTCATTAAAAAAATTTTGCTGGCAGTATGAAGAAAATAGGATTTCTGTGTGTGACTGTGCAGGAACATAAAAAAATGAGTGTAATGGTGGTGTACAGAGATGGAAAAGGGCGACATATGGTGATGGATGGAAACAGGGAGGTTTACAAACCTCATAGGCATATTCCCAACCTTCGGTTCCTCTTTTGAGATCGATTTTGGCTTGTTTGTAGGTTCTACAAGATCTTCCTGTAGAAGACACAAAACTTCCTGTAGAACGTGAAATATTAGTCCGAATGAGACCAAATCTGAGGAAAGGGTAGTGGTCATGGAGGAATGGATTGTAAGGGATGCTTGAAGCCTGGTGCTGACCTCTATCTTTCTCTTGTGCGATCCTCCTAACCTGCAATGTCCTTCCTGCAGCCTACAATTTATTCAACAGAAATTAGGTTTATTTTTCTTTTTCTTTTTTTTTTTATTTTTATTTTTTTTTTTAGTCTGAGACAGCTGGGGTGCCTCTAGGAGGTTTTCATCATCGTTGTCTGCCCTGGGCACCTCCCAGAGGTTTTCACCCGAGGATCTTTTATTCTTTTTTCCTTTTTTCCTAATTTTTTTTTTGTGTTCAAGGTGTGGGTGGAGTGGATACAGGGGCCTGCTCCACTACCAACACTGATTTATCCAGAGTTTCAAAGAACTCCTGCTTAGAAAGGGGCTTCCTGTAGATTTTCAATTGATGCCCATTGATGAGCATGGGGATGGCTTCTTCATCAATGGTCCTGATAAGGACTGAACCATTGTCGTTTCATTTCTCCACTGTATATGGTCCTAGGCATCTTGTCCTCAGCTTTCCTTTGAAATCCTTGTATCTTGAGTCATATAATAGCGCCCAATCTCCTGGCTGAAATTGCTTTTCTTTAAGGTGCCAGTCATGCCATATATTTCTTTGAAGTTGGACCACCTCTGAGTGGAGAAGGGCCTACATTGATTGTTCATCTAGTCCATTCAGCTGAAGTAATCTTTCCTGCTGTGCATGGCCGAGATCTAGGTCCAGCTGAGCTGCCAACCTCAATGTGTTATATTCAAATTCTATGGACAACAAAGCCTTCTTCCCGTAGACCAGCTCATAAGGTGTGAAACCTGTTGTAGTTTTCCAAGTAGTGTTGTAGGCCCAGGTGGCCTCAACCAAGTGATATACCCAATATTTTTTGTTGTTGCTCACCACTTTAGTCAAAATCTCTTGCAAAGCTCAGTTAGTGACTTCCACCTATCCATTTGCTTGCGGATGATAAGGGGTGGAAGTTATGTGCTTAATCTTGTGATGAGTGAGCAGGTCTTCAATCAGGTTAGAGGTAAACTAACTTCCTTGATCTGTGACTAACTCTCTTAGGTAGCCAAACTTGTAGAAGATATTTTTCCTCAAAAACTCAGCCACTTTTTCTTCTATTGCTGCCTTGATTGCCTTTGTTTCTGCCCACTTTGTCAGGTAGTCCGTGCACACAATGATGTAAGACTTTTGTTTTGAAGGAGGGTTGATAGGACCCACAAAGTTCATGCCCCACTTCTCAAATGGCTCGAAAGTCACTTGAGGTTGGAGAGGCATTTCATCTCTTGGAGTCGGTTTCCCCATCCTTTAACATCGGTTACATTGTCTGATGTATCTCTTGACATCTTGATGAAGAGTGGGCCAATAGTAGCCTGCCTGTAGAATTTTTGAGGCGATTCTTTTTGCTACAAAGTGGCCTCCACAGGGCCCATCATGACAGGTTAGGAGGATGTCAAAAACTTCCTCCTCCCTGACACAACACCTCAAAATCTGATCTGGGCCAAGTTTAAACAGGTTGCCCCCAATCCAAGTGAATGGGGCGCTTTTCCTCATGATCTTGCTCTTCTCTTTCGAGGATAGGTGTGGTGGGAACTGTACTGAAACCAAGTAATTTTCTATATCAACAAACCATGGAGACAGTACTGAAATAGCAAACAGGTGTTCATTTGGCATTCGATCATCCACCATCCTTTCTTCACCTGTAGGCAAATCTAGTCTAGACAAAAAATCAGAAACAACATTTTCCTTACCTAGCTTATCAACAATGGTCAAATCAAATTGCTGCAATAAAAGTAACCATATAATGATGCGAGCATTTACATCAGGTTTATTCATCAAATACCTAATTGCAACATGATCAATGTGTACGAATGTTTGATAACCAGTGATGTAGTGTTTGAACTTGTTTAGGGAATGGACTACAGCTAGGAGCTCTTTCTCGGTTACAGTATAGTTTAAATCTACCTTGGATAGGTTTTTACTGACAAAATATATGGTGTGCAGTAGCTTCTCTTCAACTTGTCCTAAGGCTGCTCCTATGGCTTTGTTTGAGGCATCTGTGTGAATGTGGAAACGTAGGGCCCAGTTTGGACCACTCAAGATTGGGGCAGTTACCAGCTTACCTTTCAATGCATCCAGAGCCTCTTGACAGTTGTCAGTCCATATAAACTCAACATCTTTCCCCAAAAGACCAAACAATGGAGAGGCTAGCTTACTGAAATCTTTAATGAATCTTCTATAAATACCTGCTAAGCCTAGGAAACTTGAACATTCCTACCTTTGAGGAGGTGGAACCCTTGGTGATAGCAATCTTGTTGGCCAGCCTGTAATCCTGAATGAGAAATTGTATGACCTAGCACAGTCCTTCAGTCATCAAGATTCACATTTTCAGGACTAGGGACAGTCAATTCAAACACTTGGTTAAAACTTTTCCCAAATTAGTCAATGATTCTTGGAGCTGGACCCATAAGGAAGTAAAGTCATCAATATAGATTTCACCAATCATGAACCAGCTCAACAATATGCTTAGTACTTGCTCTTAGAAAGTGGCAGGAGCATTGTATAACCAAAGGAAGGACCGGTAGGCAAAGGTACCCCATGACAAGTGAAAGTGGTTTTATCTTGGTATTCCGGGCTATTTGGATCTGATTATACCTGCTAAACCCATCTAGGAGAAAAAACTCTTCCCTGCAGACCATCTAAATACTGAATCTATGAAGGCAAAGGAAATGGGCCTTCTGGTAACTTTGTTAAGTTCCGATAATCTACACAAATCCACCCACTTCCTATTTCTTAGGCAAAGCACAGAGGAAAACCCACTCGCTATCAAGATGGCGTAGATGAATCCTACATCAGCACTTTTGCAGTTCTTTTTGACAATGTCCTTAGGGTTGGATTCAATTCTCCTCTGAGGCTGCCTGACTGGTTTACAATCCTCTTTAATGTAAATGTGATGGGTACAGACTGAAGGGTGGACTCCTTTCATCTCCTTATAGCTCCAAGCAAAAGCATCCAAATGGCAGTTCAATAAGCTACACAGCTCCTTCTCCTGAGAGGGGGATAGGGATGAGTTGATCTTCAAGGTTCTTTCAGGGCCAAATTCCACATTCTTAACTCGGGGAGAGGTCAGATCATCCACACAGAGATCCACTAAAGCACTGGCTTGGGTGTCTTCTACCAACTCTTCTAATGGCAGCACTCTGGGAGGTGGATTTTGAATCAAATTCTCAATAAGGTCATCCTCGATTTGAGGACCTCCCCTGGTGGCTTCCACTATGCACAATGGTGTAGAGTAGGCTTTATCCTCATCTTCCTCCTCCAACCAAAGAGGTAAGTCATGTTCTAGCAGAAGTTGGGCAGGAGGATATAGGACTAGCTATTTGGACATAGGCCCATTCTTGATGGTCATGCTCCCAGCTTGACAACTAATGTAAGCATCTGCAGTAGCTAACTAAGGCCTTCCCAAAATGAGGGGGTATCCAGTGAGTTTTGCCTTTGGCTAAAGGACCAAGAAGTCTGCAGGGTACTCCCAAGAATCAACAGAGACCATGATGTCTTCCACAATCCCTTCGGGAGTCACGGTGGAGCGGTCTGCTAACTGCAGTACTATCGAGGTCTTTCTTAGGGAACTCTGAAGGTTTAGTTTGAGCATAGTGTCCCTGGGCATCACATTAATGGTAGCCCCTAGATCAATCAAGGTGTGGGGGATTATGGTGCCATTGATGTGGACATCAATTACAGGACTCCCAGGGTCCAGATATTTTGGACAGATTACTGGTCCCAACATTGGGTCGAACAGTTGTCCTATGACATTGATAGTTGGGGCGTCCCTCTTGCACCTTCCTGGGTGCCTGAAACACTTCTCTTTGATCAATTTGTTGTAGATTGGTACATCTTTTATGGCCTGGAGAAGTGGTATTTTTACACATAACTGTTTAAGCTCTCCCAGAAGTTCAGTCTCTTCTAGGTTTGGTTGCGTGGTTCCAGTTAGTGTCTCAGGAAAGGGTGGAATGGCTTTGGGTTCACTTTATTGTTTCTCTTCCTCATCCTCCTTAGGAGGAGGTTGCCTATTTGGGAGGACCTTCCCAGATCATAGGTTGATCTCCTAAATCTCCACAGCATAGTTAGGGCATGTTGTCTCTCCAGTATATACCTGTTGGGCCTATCTGTTATTAGGGTTCGGGTTCGGTTGAGCAGGCATTTGGGGTTGTCTTGGAGGAGCAGGAGGTAATGGTTGTGGTTGAGCAGGTGGTGGAGACAAAATAGTAGGAGGAGAGTTGTATTGGGGCCTCCATCCCTGTTGAGGTGCATTTCACTCAGGTTGTGGCTGAACATGAGAATGAAACGAATGAACAGCAAGTTGAGTATGGTATTGAGATGGATATGACCAAGGAGGGGGTGCGGACCAAGAAGGATGAGCAGGGGGACCCCAAGAATATGTAAGTGGATTGGTTGGGGTTGTAATAGGTCTGGGATGTCCCTTGCATCCGCTGCTGGTAAGTTCTGGATCCATGTGGCCTCCTTTGATTTAGGAAGTAGAGTGGTTCAGTGGCTCCTTCAACCCCTTGGTACATAGCTTTAAGTCCAGGCAGGGTTGGGCACTAGTTTGTAGGGTGGTCTACCTCACAAACGAAACATATCTCTACTGAGTGCAATGGACACTCATTCTGAGGATGCTTCCTTGGCCAAAGCCCTCTTAGCTTCCTCTTTCTTCTATTGGATTCGGAAGGTATCCATTTGCATGGCAATGGCCTATCTCACCTCACTTTTAAGGTCTTCCATTTGATTTTCAAACTCATGTTTGGAGAAGGTGGCACTGGCTAAAAGTTGATTCCCCCTACCTCTTTTCCGGGCTACCCTAGAATGGTTTCTAAACACAGTCTTTATGTCATCATAAGGTAGTTGGTAGATGTCTCTTCCAGCTAGCAAATGGAGGGTATCTAGAAGGTCTTCAGGGACTCCTCGAAGCAGAACCAGCTTCAATGATTCAGGGTCAAGCGTGCACCTGGCCCTTTTATAACTGAGTTGGAACCTTTCTTCATAGTCTTCTAAAGATTCATCACTTCCCATGGTCATCTGAAAGATTTCTCCCTTCGTTTCCTTTGACCTACAGTAATCTCGGTATTTGTTGTTAAAGGCTTGCTGCATCTGAGCCCAAGTTGTGATACTGTTTCCAGGTAACCCCATGAACTAGCGTAGTGCTACATCCTTGAGGGTAGAGGGAAAGAGTTTCAACTTTTGCTCGTCTTCTACATAGTCATAAGTTAGACAAAGGACAACAAACTCAAACAAGAAGGTATCAGGGTCCTTAATGGTTAATTCATGGAAGTGAGGTAAGGATGAGGGACTTATGTTTTTCGTTTTTGTGTCCCCATTGGTCTCTTGGATGGAAAAAGCACCTTCTATTCTCTCCTCATCTCCTATATCATTTCTATGTTCAGCCATGGTCTCAAGAGGAATGTTTTCTTGCTCTTCTTCTATTAGAGGATCTTCGTATATCTCTGGAGGTTCACTGCCACCGAAGAAGAGAGAAGGGTGACTTAGTGATGTAGTGGGGGTGTTGGGTAAGAATTTTCCTGAATTGTCTCTATTCCTGCGAGGCATGAAATGAAATATTTTTGGTTGATTTTTGTGTTTTTCTCTGCTTGTACCTGCAAAACTGAAATTGATTGAACAACAAATTGCAACTGACTAAAATAAACCTTGCTGGCATGAAAATTGTAGAATTGAAATGAAAGCAGGAAATGACTAATCTATCTTGCAGAATTGAAATGCTAAGCTATGCTTGCAGAATGGAAATTGCGGAATTGAAATGCTAATCTACGCTTGTAGAATTGAAAGTGCGAAATTGAAATGCTAATCTATGCTTGCAGAATTGAAATTATGAAATTGAAATGCTAATCTACGCTTGCAGAATTGAAATGCTAGTCTAGGAAAGTAGGAAACGTCTAATCTACTTTTGCGGAAATGAAATTGCAGAATGGAAATGAAACAACTACTCTACTCTTTCTTAAATAAACTACTTAGCAGAAGGTTGCAGTAGAAAATAGAAGAAAAGCAGCAATCACAAATACTCTAATGCTTCCCTGGCAACGGCGCTAAAAAGATGGTGAGCTCCAGTATTGCAGCAATGATGCTGCAACTCTTGGGACTCCCTTCTTTACTTTTATCAACCCGGTTGTTCGTAACAAACTTGGAAGCAACTGTGCTATATGCACAAGTACTAGCTCTTGCCGCAGGCTATCACTTGATCAGCTGGCACAATTTCACAAGGAGCTTAAGCCAACTTCTATGAGCTCTTAGAAGAATCTTTTAACTGTGATGGATGAAAGCTAACTCAAAAGAGGCTAGTCTACTTGCAGAAATAAGTTGAAAGCTAAAAGGAAATGCAAACCCTAGCAAACCCTAGTTTTACCAACTAACCCTACTGGTGCAAGAAAAGAGATGAAAGCTGTGGAAATGGATGCCATTGACTCTTGGAAAGGTAAAATGCATGTGACAAAGCTACTTCTCAAGGAAAATGTGGAAGAAACATCTTTTTATATTTTTTAGTAATTTTGCAAAATTATTTGCATGTGCTTTAACGATTTTTCACTGTGCAGAGGTTGATTGGCGAAAGGAAATGGAGTGGGCGCTTGCAAGAGGTTGGGAAGGTGAGAAGAGGGCCTAAGGGGTCCCTAGCACCCTTCTAGAGAGTTTCATAGTGATCAGATCTCGAAAAGCTGCTCACGTGAACTTCTACAGGAAGTCTACAGGGGTTCTACAGGATGTTCTACAGGAAGAGCCGAAAGAGGATTTTAGAGGGTTGATGGTGGAAAAACAGTGGGAAAGTGGAAATGGAGGTTGGATGAGGATGTGAAGAGGTCTAGGATCTGGTAAATGAGGCTAAGGAGTGATGAAGGTGGTTGGATTTTTTCAAGGATGGAGGGAGTAATGTTGCATAAGAATGTAGAAATTAGGGCAAATGGGAACAATGTGGCAAATGAAGGGAAGGAATATTGGATTAGGGGTTGGATCAGGTTGTATGATGGAGGGAGGATAGGCAGGGATGTATTACAGGTGTGAGGAACACTATTTTCCAAAATTGATCGAACAAAGAGTAGGAAAACCAGAGATCTAGCTAATTTGACCTGATCTAACCTAAAAAGCAAAAACATGATGAACATAAGTTTTATAGACAGGAAATCATGCAAGATGAATATGAAAACTAAGCAAGAATAGATCTAAACATGCAAGTACAACTAGCATCAACTTTTCCAACTAAAAATCTAACACTAGCAATTGCATGGAAAGGCAAAAACAATGTTTTTGTGGCAGCTAGTATGCCTTGGTATCAGATCATGGTCCCAAGGAGGGAGAGATGAGATCAAGGATTGTTTGATGGCCTTTTTGTATATATTTTCCTTTCCCAAACTTTCAAATCAACTTGAAGTATGAAAAGCTATTTTAATCATAAAAAACAACCTAAGTAACAAAGCAAGATCTTAACCTAGATAATAGAAATTATTCTATGAATGCAACGAAAACACATGAAAGCACACAAAGGAGGTACTGAAACTTGGGTTGGGCCCAAATCCAAGAGCTACAACCTCCTAAGAAAGTTCAGATCTGGTACAAAGTGAAATTTATCTCCATTACTCAAAAAACAAGCATGTCACAAAACTGTTTATAGCAAAAGCTCGAAAATGATCTGAAATGCAGAGCTACACTAAAGTGCGAAAAACAACTATTCAATAGATAAACTACCAAGGCTTGAAGCCTTCCTACTTATGCACCATGAGGACTCCAAACAACCCTCCTTCACTCTAGGAGCTTGGCTGCTCAAAACTACAGTTAATCAACCACTTCAAAAAATCTGCTCTGCTGCCCCTTGAAATCATCTTTGGTGGGTTGTTGAACTCCGAGCTGATGGTGGAGAACTCGAGGAAGGGGTCATCTAGTGCTGGAGACACCCTTCCTACAAATCCTCAGCCTTGTTCCTTCGTATTTGGCTATCAACTTGCTCATAAATACTTGACCTTGATCCAAAAGATGTCCAAACATCTGCAATAAGCACATATTAGACTTTATGGTTAAGTGACTATTCTCATTCATTCAATTAACATAAATATATTCAAAAGCATGCATACAACTATGAAGAATGGTGGATTAATCGAGAATAATAGGCAAAATGAGCCCAATAAGTTACCCATTTTTAGGGCTCATCACTGTCTATTGCGTTTATGTACCTGTAGTTGCTAGAAATTATTTTCCTTTCAAAAGTGCGTCCATGGCAGTGTCCATTTTATGAATTTGAATGTTTTGTTCAACTATCAAACTAAAAAAAAATTCTTTCTCTACCTCTAGCTAAGTGATTTCTTTTGTCTGTGGGTACTATGTGGCTGGAAGCCCTAACTTCTTTCTCAGAGCTTGAATATCAACATTCTTATTTTTTGTCATTTCCTCATATGCTTTGATGTTAGTAGGATCGTTTCCTAGTTTAATTACCAAATCTTCAAGAGCTTTAGTTCTAGTGTCTTTGGCCATGGATGACATTCACTCTATATTTAGCTATGAATGCATGTTGTTTTGAGAGGCCTGTAGTTTGGAGGTTGCCATGGTTGAACTTATTAATGTTGAGTATATCATTTCACCAGCCTGCTTATGCAACTAAATTTGGCCGATTGCATGAATATTGTTGGTATCAAAAGAAAAGACAAAGGATTTGTAGTCTTTTGTACCTTTAGGGATTGGAACTATAGGTTCCAAGAGGGCTAGTTGAAAATTTCCCTTCTCTGTGTCAAGTGCATACAACAATCTGTGCTCAGTAGTAGAAGTTTGCTTCCAAAATTCTGAGTATGTATTGGCTTTCAATGCTTCATTCTTCTTTTTAATCTCTTTATATATAGAAAAAATGTTATGTTGTGTTGCAATTTGGGATGTAGAATATACAAGGGACTATGTTGTCTCTTTAATGTGTGAGAAGGAAGTGGTGGGAAGACCTGTTAAAACAATTGTAGCTTGATCCTGTGAGCCCTTTTCTTCTGATGATTCTTCTTGAGTATTTGTCTGAGTATCATTTTTAATATCAGTCTTAGTATTTGTCTTAGGATCTGTCTTCTTTCTTCCCTTGAAAACCTAAAAGTCTGCAGCTTGAGACCCTAAATCTATAGGATAAATAATTTCCCTTGTTCCCATAGCTTCTTTTTCCTTTGAAATAGGAGTCTGTAGAGATGTATGACTGGAAATTTTCTCTTTAGCCTCTTGCAGTGTATTTTCTATCCACACTTCTTGATTAACATAATAATCTATTTCTGGCCTAGGTGTATGTGCATACGGTGTGGTCTTCTACTCAACTCTCAATTTTGAAATTATCCCTAATGGATCATAAGACCATGTGAAAATCATCTTGAAATTCATCTTCTTTAGTAACTCATATTCTTCCTTTGTTGCTGCTCTGGTGTTGACAATGTAAGGAACAATATGCGCCTTCAATTTAAACTGTGCTTTCTGATTTCTTGACACAAGATGCAGGTCATCCATCTTTAAAATTTGCCTTATCTATTCCAAGGCAAAGATTTTTAGTGGTGCAAAAATTGACAACTTGTAGGGATGAATTTCACATCCATAGATTCCAATTTCTATATAATTCTAGTAAAGATACCAATCACCAACCTTGGCTTGTTCTGTAAGATGTCAAACTCTTTTGATTTCTGGTTAAATCCTTCATATATCATTGTTTCTATGAAGACACAAGGATACATGCAAAAACCGATCTATAAAATTACTAAATGAATATTCCTCTATATAATTTTTAACCAAGGAAGTCCAGTGAATAACTGATGGTGGTCTTCCCTGTTCATCCATTTTCTACAACTGAAATTTGAACCTGTCTGTTTGATAGAACATCATCAAATACACAAGTACTGACTAGTGTTTGAATGCATCTTCAAGAGTAAAATTCAAAAACTGGTCATGAATGACATTTGATAGATATTGACTATAGTTGAAAATGACTTATGGCTTCTGACCAATTGAAAATACTGAGGAAAATCCTAAGACTACTTCATATACCCATTGACATGTGGGATAACCTAATAGGCAAATAACCATAGAAATAACTTGCCTTGACATTTTAGGAAAAATAGAAGCAGAATACAGGGGATTATGTCTGGGTAACGCAAAATTTTCAAGCATAAAAGATTAAAAAATATAGGCTCGTTGAGAGAAAGTAAGCTTTTGGTATATTTACATGAATGAATCAGTGGAAAATGGATGTAAGGGAGCTTGAGGATTAATATGAAGAGTTCGGCAGATAGATTCTCGTGTAATTAAGAATAAGATTTCATTATTTTGGGCAATTACAACCTGCTGGATAGGGAGATACCAAAGATGGCACCATGTAACAAATTCTTGGAAAACATGAGTCTGGGAAAAATAAATTGAGGTAAGAATGACTCCCAGATACTCAACTCATCACTGTTATCTAGATATTTTTTATTTTCCCAGTTATGAAGCTCATACAAGTTGAACTCACAGTATGTTTTTGCTATTTTATACTACATGTTGACCAAAGGGAATTCATATAGGTTATGAATAGGAGGTAACATAGGACTTTCAACACACATTTTCTCCTTTCCTTTATGATATGACATCTTGGACTATAATGGAGGCTAAGGAAATAGAGTTACCAGACTGAAATTGCTTGATTATAGATGGGAATGATGCTGCAGAGGGTACTGGTGCACTTGAAAATATTCAGGTAAAAAACCTGTACATATCAACTGAATGGCAAAAGGGACTAATGCACAGTGATGTAGGGTTTTTAAAATAGGAGGGGGATAATTAACAAAAATATTACCATTTTTGGAGTATCACATTAAAATAAATAATCGTTAGTGGGAGTCATTAATAGTCAACGTCCGTATGACTGTTGGCAGGAATATTTAATGGTTAACGATAATATGACGTGGAAGGATAATGTAACGTGGACAGATGAATGGATGACAGGTGGCGTGAGGTGAATGGAGCGTGAGTAGGCGAGAACAGGCGGGAGCGGGCGATGGTTTTCTCGGGGGTGCAAGCAATAAGAGGTAAAGGATGGGAGGCCCATGAAGTCATCATTAAACCTCAAAAGCTCGGGGGAGGGGGCGAGGGAACATTGTCCCCCACTGTTGATCCGGGCGGAGATGATATTGTCCATTCAATCTTACAAGTACTTTATCAAAAGTGACAAAACATCATATCTGCTTTTTATTCACAAATTAAATGAAATCTTTTCTTATTAAGCAAGATTAACATAATCAAAACTTAAGGTGACATTTTAACTAGCGTGCTCCTCTAGGGATTTATTATTATTATTTATTTTTCGTGTATTTTCTTTTATTCCCTTTTTATTTTTCCTTTATTTTTCTTTCTTTTTCTATTTTTCTGTTTTTGTTTTCTTTTTCTTTCTTGTTTCTATTTTTCTTATTTTTTCTTTTCAAAATCTAAAAAAAGTTAAAGTAAAAAATAAGTTTACAACATCCCATTGTGATAAATATCCAGACTAACATACCTTGATTACTATATTTATTAGACCCTAGCAAATGGTAGATATTTAATCATTAAAAATTATTTATCGAATATTTTTTATAATAGTTAGAATAGAAAGCTGAGATTTGACTCAAAGTAATTATGTCCCTTTTTTACTTAATAGAAAAAGGTTTGTGTATATATATATATAATCTATATATACAATATAAATATATAATATATATTATATATATATATATATATATACTATATATATATATATATAAAACTATGAAAAGAATTGGATTCTTTGGCATGTGGTAATGGATAACAATCGAAAATTGACCCATCGTATTAATAATAAAGTCATTTGCAAGTTAAGAAACTCCATGACAAAGTGGAGATGAATCACCATAATTAAAAAAATTTTTTACATGTTTTTAAATGTATATATGTTAACTCATATAATAATTATTTTTATAATTAATAAAATACTAATATATTCAATTTCTTGACTCGATTATCATGATGTAAGTGTTCTATGTTTATCATGAATTGATGCCTATAAACCTTTACTTACTATTTAATTTATATAGTTTCACTAGTTTTATTTTTGGGTATTTAAGATTTCACTCTTTTATTGAAAGATTATATTTACTTTCTCCTTTGATTTGTTTACATCACATCAAGGAGTGCTTGTGTCCCTATGGGATGCTAGTGAAATGGGTCACAACAATCAATGTTGTATAGGTATAAGGTTTGAGAATCATGACTTTGGGTTACACCAATTGTGATCAATGCTTGTATAGGTATAATGTTTGAGGATCATAACTTTAAGGGTAGAGTGAAATGAGTTAATAGACATAAAGACACTTACCTTATAATACATCTCATATTCCTAAGACCAACTTAGATCCATCTTAACTCTAGATCTACCAAGCAATGAGAGGGATGAAATCTCTCAAGGTGAAAACCTCTTTTAGAATGAAAACATATTTGATCTCTCTTGAAACTTGGTAGATCTAGAGTTAAGATGGATCTAGGCTAGTTTAATTATTAAGTATAATTATAATTATATTATGAAGTTTTGACTTTTTATTTTATTTTTATGTAATTTTACCAAGTTAAAATGTTTAATAGGAGAGGACATGACATCACAACATCTCTTCCATCTTCCATAATTGGCTGCAGAGCACTTCTTGACCCAAAAAATATAAAAAATAACTAAATTATAACTTTATTATTATTGCTATTATTATTAATCATAAAAAGAATTAATATATGAGTTAAACATATATACATTTAAAAGAACATGTAACAAGAAAAACATGGAAAAACAACAATAAGCAATAAGAGTTCAATGGCATTTGTGGCTATGACATTTATTTTAGTAAATTGAAAAGTAAAAAGGGCATAAATACCTTTAATATGAAGCTTAATCCTATGACATAGTCTAACTAATAGACGAAATAATTTTTTTGGCCAGAATTCAGAAATACAATTTTGAGCGAGATTGTGATTTCGTATTGCTTAAAATGTGCTTTTGAATTCATAAATGGATTCAACACCCTAAAATTACTAAAACTATTCCATTAATATATCGGGTATTTAAATCCCTTCCATCCACCTAATAATTACTGATAATTGAATTAAAAATCTCCTAGTCATATTCAAAAATAGACACATTGATTGCCATTATTAAGAAAATTTATATTATCATTTTTTTTGAATTTGACATAGCTCAATTTTTTTGTTTTAATGACCACATTGTGTAGAGTAGACCATGAAGGTGTTCTATTAAGGCACTTTGTGATGTAAATGTCACTGGTTCAAAAATTTGTGAGAAAACATATAACCATGTTAGGGGTTGTGTGGCCTAGGTCAGGTGCAATCCTCGAGTGATTTGACGGCTTAGATGCCCTAGGTTGCAGCTACTCAAACCACATGTCAGTCACAATCATCTCAAGACTCACATGAACTATTAAACAAAATAAATAAATAAATATTGTTTTAATGATTTTTCATGTTGTAATAATGATATGTAGGTTTAAATTAATGAACAACCCATCCAATACACTAAACTTTAGCGGTCTTACAATTTTAAGGCCCCTCTCACCCAACTTAAATTTTTATTTTACTAGCATGACATTGACATAAATTACCAAATTCCATGATAACTTTGTCTTTGTTAGACCATTACGTATTAGATGACCTCTTTATTACCAAATAGGATAACATGTCTCTTATTTTATCATATATTTATTTGGTTCTAATAAGCATATGATTGAAGAGGATAAAAAATGTTTATCTCTCATCTTTTAGAAGATGTTAAATCTTTGTCAACGTTGTAAAGAAGTTTCCTAATGTATTATGTATTTAATTGATAATCTCTTAATTTAATTTAGTAACAATTTATTCAATATTCCCTCCACTCCCACCAACAATTTACTCGATATTTCCCCCCTAACTTATAGAATATTTTCCCCTACCTCCACCAACAATCTACCAAATCAAATATCTCATTACAAAAAATCTGATGGTGCAAACGATGCTTCAATCCGAGTTTGTATGCGAAAGTTATACTCCATCAAAGTTCCAGCCAAACTTGGCAAAAAGACATAATTTAGTTGGCAGAAGATAAATTTTGGGCATCACCAAATTGGTGGTCTGGCCAAACTAGCATCCAAATTCGACAGATCTTGGACAAATTTGGCAATTGTTTTAGTTGTGACTAAATTTCTCAGAACTGCCAAATATGGGGGCATTTTCTAAACTTAGGGGAAGGTTAGTGGCCCAATAGAATGGAGCCATGTGTCCCAATCGAATGGAACCATGTGGCACCTAGTTGGTGGAAAAATGGGCCCCCACCTGACCTAATTGGTGACCAAATTTAGCGTTCGATTATTCGGAGGACGATTAATAGGGGGTAACATATGTTGTAACAACGATGGTTTATAATTTAACAATATATAACCAATGGTTATATATAATAGAAACAATGGTTAATATATATTGTTTGAAATATAAAATGGTTCGACAGGGGGTTTAAACCACACTGCCAAACCCAACATCTTTAATTAAATGTGCCAACCAATTGCCCAAAGGGAAAAACGTTGTAAAGTTTGCCATCTAAACACCATTTAAACTCACCCTCATTTCATTTGATTGGGGGAATGAAGCCGAAAAAAGAGTGGAACTAGGCAAAGGCCAATGAAACGCAAAGGGCTGAGGGAACCACAAGCAGAACCCTGTGGGTGATTTTCCCAAGAGAATATTCATGTGGTATATTACCTATAATATTATCCATAACATTCCCTTAAGATTCTACTGTGGATTCTTGAATATTTTCCAAGGGATTTAGATCTGACAGTGGCATAATATAGCTAAGTTTATACTCATTTTACTCTGAATTTCGTAAGGATTTTTACTGGTGTATGTATATTTGGGATTTGAGAAGCCCATTTTCAGGGCACTCTCTGAAATTGAGGTATAATGATGTATTTTTCCAGGTACTTTCTTTTTGTTGAGATGAATGAAGAGGCCTCTCCACATTGAAGTTGGGTCCAGATATGTAGCCCACAGTAGGTGAAAACCATTATCAAACATTGGGTGCATTGTCCTTATATTCTCCTTTTATGTTACTTCTTTAAGTGTTTGCATATATGTTTTTTACATGCTCTTTTATGTAATTCTATAAAAATCAACCGAAAAAAATATCCTGGATCATGTTGGTATCAAATTCGTCTTCTTGTTGATGTGAATTGTGAGTGTGGATGATAAGTATGGCCAAACTCAAAGAAGGTGAAGGAAAACTCATGCAGGGTCACCCCTGCTTTACCCATAGTATGCATATACAAATGCATAATCACAGTTGCCCTAGGAATTTAACTCTCTAAGGAGTCAAATCTTCAACCATCAGTGGTTAAGGCCCCTTTATCAGTTTTAATGCTGAGTGATTTGCTAAAACCCAACATAGCCTAACTCTTAGGCAAAATCCACATATCGGGAATTAAATCAACCCTCAAGCCTTCATTAACCCTTTTATTAAAGCCTTCCTCAAGTATCTCTTATTGGGACTTTTAAAACCCTTCATAACCTTTCAAGCCCGCATATATATTTAAACCCCATTTATAAGTGGACTTACACATAAAATCCTCCTATCAGCACTTAATCCTTTATAACCCATTTACAAAGGAAATATATGCATAAACCTACCTTTTTGCCTTTATACGGCCTCTTCACTCTTCTCGAGGTCACGTTTATCATAGTCAGGGTATCGCTCCTCCGCAACACACTACACATATGCCTCATCACCCCTTCCACTTCGATATGTGACTATCAAAAGCATTTGAATAATTCTTAAGCCTTAAAAGACTCGACACAACCACTTTATTGCAATACACAGGAAAGCATAGAAACACATGGAAACTTCACTCTGAACCTTTTTTTCGGACTTCAAAAACAATTCACCCAGATATATATATCCGTCGGGTCTGCACCTTTAGTCGCTCCATAGTGTTGCTCCTCTAAACTTCGATAAGCCCGATCTCCAATCGCCGATTGGCTTTATCGCTATCAGCATGTCATTTCATAGGTATTTCGGCCATCACATATCAGCATCCCATAGTCCACCATTGCATTGTCCCTTGACTACTCCGATATGCGATTAGATCTAGACCGTTAATCTAAATCTCGATACGACGGTCCACACTTAATCGCATGATCGCGATTGCTCCGATTTGAAGGGTCGTTTGGATATCCTTACAATGGTTTCACCGATGCGATTTAATCTTGGTTTTTGATCAAAAAGATCCAACGGCTACAGTTCAATGATACTTCATTTCTTTTGCTCTTCCGCTTCACTTAGATCATATGCCATTTATTCAATGTTTTTCGTGGTTCTTGGGGTTTTCCAAAGGTTTTGCCTTTCTCACTTCTGCTTCTCAATTCATTCCCGCTTAAGCTTAACTCTGTGATTTATATATCACAATCATTCCATAGCATCACTTGGTTCTCCAATTGGGTTATACGACCCTTTACAATCATTTGTATCAGTTCCTCCTCTGTGTATCCGCCATGACTCTGCCTGCATATATTTATTTATGCTGAATTCCAATTCAGTCATCACTCATCATTTAACACTCAAACACACATTTATACAGGTTTGAAACAATCTCCGTATATATATAATATATATATATATATATATATATAATATATATATATATATTAATATATATATATATATATATAATATATATATACTATATATATAACATACATATATATAATATATATATAACAATGATTACATATCAAGACTCTATCTCTCTCGCCATATCTTCTGATTACAATGGCCTCTAGGTACAATCTCTACCCACAGGCTTAAATATCACTCCCCACATGTCTAACTTCCTATTTTCTTTTCAATACATCATTAGCAGTTTCTTTACAGTTGAGGAACTGCTCCTCAGTTACTTTTCTGTTGTTCAACAGTTTCTTCAAACTAATTCCTAACTAATCCTAATCCTCTCATGTTCTCCTACATTCGAGAACATTTACAAATATGCCTCTTAATATCGAATTAATTCCTATTCTCATTAAAATCACTCATAAGCCTAAATATTCATATTAAATCAATACTTAGGAAACCAACTTCCTTAAAACACAAGGCCCCCTATGTCTACTAAAATACAATGATATTATTGGGCTGAATGATCCTTCATCACACTCCTAAGATAGAAAATAATCATGATCTCCTGATCATGTGTCTTCATATGTTGTTAGAAAAAAACCTCCAGGGTCCCAAAATTTAGTTTGCAACTGCTGAAATTCTTCACTCCTTCGCTACTGCTGTATGACTACTGTCTTTTGTTCCATCTTCCTCTCCTTTTCAATCAAGTTCATGCTTTGGATGATCATCCTTCCTGCTATCATCAACTTTCTCCCTATGACCTGTTTCATCATCAACTGCCACTATTCTTCAATTTCTTTTTCCAGCACATCTTTGGGCTGGTCCATACTCTGCCACTTATTTTTTCTTCTTTCTCTCTACCTCAGGTTGTCGCTGCTGTCCACTAACTCTTCAAATTTTTGTTGGTTACTTCCACCATGTAGTTACTGGTTCCTTACTTGTTCCTCGCTTGTTCTTGATGCCTCCCTTTCATCCTTACCCTCTTTCAAAGTTATTTCTGTCTACACTGAATTCCGACTTTTCAGCATTCTCTCCAGCAATTGAACCTCTCTGTTCCATGGATTAAATTCTTTCATAGAAAATTATTCTTTCATTTTTATTTGGCTTCTCATCTATGATAAATTTCCTCTAGCATCTACAACTATACTTGTACTCACAAAACAATTGTTAAAATCACAAACATAAGGCCTCAACGCCTCTTCTTCCTTCGGCAAAAACTTAGTTTGCTGCTCTAATTCTTCCTCCTCTATTAGCACATCAGTGTGCTGTTTTGAATTCTCAAAATAATTCATGAGACTCTCAGTTAGTCTCTCCTCCACATCATCTGCTCTAATGATGTCTTCTTGTCTTTGTTCACTATAGTGAACTCCTTCCTCTACAATCACACTGTCATACTCCGAATTTCCCAGTAAATAGTCCAACTACTCGATTTTTCTGTGAAACTTCATAAGTAATTCATTGTTACTTATGATTTCTCATTATTTCACAAGAAATTCTTCCTGTGTTGTCACAACTTCAAACATCAATACATTACTAAATTCTTTATGCTATAAAAATTCACTGTTATTCTAATTTAAGAGACATTCTCCATCCTTCTTTGCTTTAGAGTTTTCATCTTCTGAAAGATGCTCTCCATACTTTTGACAACTTCAAAATATTTCTCATCCTCCTTTGTAAAACCTGTAATCACATCAAAATTATTAGATTCAACAATACAAGGTTTTACATCCTCCTGTTGGTTTGTCCAATAGTTCAGAAAATCATCAATGATTTCTACTTTTTCACCTAGAACTTCACCCTGTTCTGGTTCACAAATGGATTCTTCCATTTCCAACTCAGCCTCCCTGAGCTCTTCCATTAGGATCTTCACTTGCTTCTATTGTAGTCTCCTCGGCAAATTATGCCACTTCACTACCTTTTTCCTCAAGGCCCAACCTAGTCTTTGGTTTTCCTCAAGCATCATCCTCAAAATATTGAGTTGTTCTTTTAACTCAACAATTTCCTTGTCAATTTTCTCTTGACTCATCCTCTTGCCATTTGCCTTGGAAACCTCTTTCTTCATATTTCTTCTACTATGGTCTTCCTCAGAACCTCTACCATGACTATTAGTCGCCATCTCCTTCTCCATCTCATATTCTTCATCAATCAACTACTTCCATATGCCATTTGCCTTGGCATATTTGTTATAGACATATTTTGGCACATCAACCCCAAACTTATATGTCGATGTATTAGGGCTCATCAACCCATAGAAAAGTTGTTTCATACCCTAAAGGAACATAGTCATTTGAATACATCATTCCCCAAAAGTTCCATCTAAGAAACCATCCAGAAATTGCCTAAATTGAACCATACTGACTGCTCCACTGGCAAAGTGCAATGCATATTGAGTGGTACACTGCCAGAGTGAGATGCATACTATTTAGGCCTTCTATAGGGTGAAATGGGTGAGGATGGACAAATGTTTGGGTCAGTTTGTTAGTTGGTTACTCATGGAATCTTCTAGAAACTACTCCTGTGCCACTTGCCTCTCTGAATTCGCCCAAAGATGAATAAGGGATCTAGGAAACCTCCAATCCCTTCTCTTGTGGAACCAATTGTAACAAGTGGAATGACACTAATCAAACCCCATGGATGAATCACACCCTTGCAAGCATCTATAAATGGATCTCCAATCTAAGAGATCAAGAGGCTGGAATATTGTGAATTGTAAGGAAGTGCTGATAGTTTGTAAGAGAGGAGAGAGCATTGTATTCTTATTGGTGTGATCTTGCTATTTCATGAGGTGAAGAAGGATTGAAGCTGGGAGGATGATGTTGGATCAGACAACTGGGTTGTAATTCTCCTTTCTATTAATAAAGCTCTTCAAGTTTTCTCCCATATGACTGTGAAATTGTGAATTTTATCATTTGTGAATGCTATCATTTGTTCATTATATATGTGATTTTGTAACGTTTATGTTGTAATAGATCACAATTCTTTGATGGTTCTTTGTTGTTGTACTTGTGCACGTACTCTCCAAACATGTTAAGTACGGGTAGGAGTTGCAGGATTCGCCAAAGGAGAGAGAGATCAAGCAAGGGATTAAGCAGAAGTTCCAAGTTGGTTCTATTATCTTTCTCTTATCTGTTACACATAGAAGAAATCATTGAATTGCTTTGAACTATTGTTTCTAGGGTAGCTGCCAAACCTAGAGGGCTAGCATTCTTTAGGAATACTAGTTTTCCTAGAAACAAATTGGCGACTCCATTGGGGAATGAGAAAATGTTTGTTTTTTTGTTAATGTTTGTTCTATGTTCAATTTGATAAATTATAGTCAGAGTCTGAAGTCAGCCAGGTAGCGTTCGAATTGCTCTTGCTCTGCAATTGCATAGTAGATGAATGCTACTTCAGTTAATCTCTAGTTTAGTTTATGAATTAAGCATTTGACTTGCAAGCACATCTAGATTCCCTTTTGGTAGCTCAGTAACCTCTCAAGGCATTCCATCATACTTTACTCATTATTTTTCATCAAAACCCAACTTAATTCATTGAAAACAGCTCCACATTTGAGCCAAAACCCATTTCAGTTGCGCTCCCTAGACCATCGCATTGTCTTCTGTTGGTCACTTTAATTTTTTATTAATTCAACAACTAAGTGCTACATAATTTGTCAACCAAGGGAAGTCTGTTTATTTCAAAGGCAACTACACATTGTATGTGCTCAATCTCAAACGCAGTAAAAGTTGTAGTAATAAGTATACTAGTCACACCTTGTTCTAAGCAAACTGAAGCTATACTCTGAGTTACAACAAAACAATCTATTGCAGACAATTATAAAAAAATGCTTAATTTGATTAAAATGAGAAATCTAATAAAAAGAATCAATCTGCAAAGGAAAGCACTGGCTATGCTGTAACAGAGAACACGACCCTATTCCTCAAGCAAGAATCTTCAACACCTGTTTCTCATTACCATACTTGCCAACTCACTTTGTAAACTTAATTTACCAATAAAGCACTCAAGGATTAACTATAAATGAATTCGAGAAAGTAATGCAGCAATCAATTGGAAAAAAAAAGAGTTCAGCAATAACACATAAGCAACATTCAGTGAACAGAACTTTAACAAGGTATGGATAGAAAACACACTTAACACACTACAAAAATGTAATGGGTGAATCTTGTGACAAAGGTAGGCCCTGTCTTTCTCACAATATTCCCCAGGAAGCGGGAACTAGAAAGAAATGTTCAGAACAATATTTTATTCATCCATCAATATGTCATGTTACAAAAAGGTTCCAGTTCTTTTCCTTCATCTAGACCTTCCTGCAGTATGTTTGTCCCCTTCTAATGTAGATGTCTCCTCTCTTTAAAGAGGAGACATCTATTACAATTGATTACATTGTAAGTCCTATCTTGAACCCAATATGCCAAAATAGGGAAATTAGTTTTCCCCATTAACAAAATGCTGTTACAATGGTTATGGTAATGCTAACTTTGGATTGTGGTTGTTACAGCTAGTGTAGCAGCTCCTTCGATGATCTTCTTCTGTTGCTGTAAAATCTAGAATGCAAATCACAACTATTTCAGCAATGGGATTTGCGCATTGTTCTTAACTATTTTAGCAACTCAAACTGTAAGGATAACCCTATAGTCTCCAGGCCGTTTCAGCAACGTGGACTGCAATGATAAACTGTTTCAGCAACTATTCGATTCAATGATTAACTATGAAGGTAATGTAATTATATGTAAAATAAATTAAACGTATAGTAATGAGAAGAAATATTATATACCTTTGGAAAAATGGGTTAAAACAATAACAAGGACTTTAAATATAGGTTGGAAAAGGATGACATAATAGCAAAATATATGGTCAAAAAGGGATAATGTGGGGTCCTAAAATCCCCCCCAACTGAAAGGGTTGCATGTCCTCATGCAACTTTACTCTGAATCTGAGTCCAAGTATTGGGACTTGCAGTGTAAATTACTTAGGCAGTTAGTATAGAAGGTGCTATCAGCCAGATCTCTGAAACCTTCTGTAATCTCTGCCATGGTGCTACCTCCTCCTTTTTGGACAACCTGTAATGATCCCTATACTCTTGTGCTGGCATCCATAGAAGAGGGAAATGAAAATGATATGTTAACCATTTTTTGACACACTGCTGAATACATTTGACATAGTTAGGTAGCTGTGAAATTGCTGCTTCAAGATTAAGAGGACTAAAGGGATGATATTCCTTCCTCTCCTTAGAAGACTGTTGCCAAAATAAGTTGTTTGCTTGTAAGGCAAGAGCTCCCTTGGCTTTGACATAATGTTGGCAATCTTTTAAGACTGTTGCTTGTAACTATCTGATGTGTTCACTCATTCCTGGTTCCTTCAAAAACTGACGATATTCAACAACGAAAATGGCAACATTCAGTGGCTCCGATCAAATCCACAAAAGACGATTATCTTCATTATGCCTTGCTGAAAGGAAGGCATTCTGCCACATGTGCTGATTGGCAAGGAAAGAGACAAAGGCCCTGATCTGAATATCATCCACCAGAGGATTCAGATTGAGCTTCCTATCTTCATGGATGGCTTCATTATGGAGATACAATTCACAGAGTAAATTTTGTTCACTGGTAGATGCCTCTGTGAAAGTTTTGACAAACTGTTCAGGTGCATATACCTCATGAGGTCACCCATCTCTAATTTCCTTTATTTGGAAGAACACTAAGTGTTCTACAAGAAACAGAGAGTAATTGGTGGATGGTTTCCTGGTGGCCAGTAATCTTTGAACCAAATCAAACATGAGAAGCAATCTAGTTTTTAGCTATTTATTCTCCTTGTTCTAGGCACGAGACTGTTCCAAAACTTCCCAGTTTGAATATATATGATTTTTCCACGATGATTTATGCTCTTGCAAGATCCTCTCTTGTGACATAACATATTCTCTCTTCCATTTATCCATTTGTGCTTGAGTGTTGTTGGTTTGAGTGAAGACAGTCTTTGTAGGCCGGGGTTCAGTCTGAGTAGACACAATTTTTGTAGAGCGAGGTACAGGACTTTAAGTTTTAACAATCACAGTAGGCCGAGGTATTTGTGGTTTAACCTCCTTTTCAAAAAAATTTGAAGGCCTTGCTGGTTCTTGTGTGACAGTAGGGTGTTCCTCTTTAATTGCCGTAGAAGTAGATGCAGGGGTGGCTCCAGGCAGTGGAATTTCAACTATTTTATAACCAGCTTGATGATAAATATTACCACATTGGCTGCACATATATTCATTATACCAGTCTTTCTCTGTAATCTTCTCAGCTACGGATGCTGCATGGGCTAAAATGTACAAATTAAGTTCTCTGTGATAGGCTTCCCTTGCTGTTATTAATTCCTGATTATAAGCTTCAGGTTCTGATTTAAGAAACTCGTTTTCCTATAGAAGGGAAGCCAAGATGACCAGGCTTTGTGTAGTGGTCGCAGTCTCAGTAGCTGATTCTAGTGAATGAATGGTCTGTTGTTCCACAGCAGCTACATCATTTGTAGCCTCAGTAGGTGGTTCTTGTGTGGAAACTGCTGAATCTTCAGCTAGTTCTATAATAGCTACATTGTTTGTAGCATCCTGAGCATCCATATTTTGCATATTAGCAGATGGTTCTTGTGTGGCAACTGCTGACTTAATAGATGGTTCTTGTATAAAAGCTATGGGTCATGCAACATCCTGTTTGTCTATGTTTTGTTCATCAACAGGTGGTTCTTGTGTGACAACTGCTGAATCAATAACTAGTTCTTGTGTGGTAGCTACATCTTGGTCATCTATTTTCTGTTCATTAGCAGGTGCTTCTTGTGTGGTAGCTACTAAATTAGTAGCTGGTTCTTGTGGGGCAGCTACATCTTGGTCGTCTGTTTTCTGTTCATCAGCAGGTGGTTCTTGTGTGGCAGCTGCTGAATTAGTAGCTGGTTCTTCTGGGGCAACTACATGTTATACATCATCTTGGGTGTCCAAATTTGGTGGATCAGCAGTTGTTTCTTGTGTGGCAACTGCTGAATCAATAGTTGGTTCTTGTGTAGCAGCAACATTTTCTGAAAGAAATGATGTCACAAAATCCTGGGTGTCTTGCATTTCAGTACCCGAGGGTGAGACAGGTAAAGATTCGGGGACTTGGGATTATGGTGAGGTGTGGGGTTTTAAGCTAATAGGTGGGGAATTTGGGATGGTAGCAATAGTTGCTGCTTCAGTAGATGTCCTCATTCATCTTCGAGGTAAAAAGGCAGGGAAAGTAGTAGTTTTCCTTTTGTGAGTGGGTTTCTCAGGGATGGTGGCTTCTTTGGTTGAGGCCCTTGTTCGTCTTTTTGGTAGGGAAGCAGTCTTATCTTGCCTTTATCTTTTTAGCTTAGTAATGGGAAGGTTATCTTCAGAATCATCAGTAGGAATGTGGACAGTGGGATTAGATGATTCTACTAAATTATGGGATGGAGTTGATGTGGTGGGAGGGTCAATTGGGTTGGCTGATGCGGGTGGTGGATTTTTTGGGGGATCAGGAATGCTCCTTGGTTGCTGTGCGGAAGTATTTTCAGCTTGCTAAGAGATTCCAGGGGTTTGTTGAGGAATTTCAGGAGCTGGTTGAGGAACTTCAAGAGTTTTAGCGGCTTCTTGGGGAATTTCAGTTGTTGCTTGAGGAATTTTAGCAGCGTCTTGGGGTTCTAGGGGTGGGTTCTTAAGGAGGGTAGGATTCTGTTGAGCTAAACCCCTCTGAAGTAATAGTTGGACAAGACGATGATGGGTGAGGGAAAGGAGTGGGTATTTCACATGCATACAATAATGTGACATAATTCTTTAGACACCCAAGTAGATAATACAACATATTTAACAGTTGACCATGTCTCAAATGCTTTAACAAGACAAAATCATGGTGATAGACTACCTGGTAATGACCTTCATAGGTGAGGTAGTGCTTGACGAATTTTGCAAACGTCGGCCATGGGGGTGGTAATGAATGAAGTGTGACACCCCTGCCTTTAAGCTCGACTTACTCTCCTGGTAGAAGAAAGTCCTGTTGTGCGCTCAAAATGATGTGTTTATGACTAAACCATTGAGTGCCAGTGGCCGGTAGGCCTGAAACTTGTGCTATATCATACTTTGAGTCTGGAATTCAAACTCCTTGAACAATAGAGTAGCCATCCTGTAGATTAAGTGCAAATTCAAGGACTTGTTGTGCATCAAATCCCTGAAGCCTCTGAAAATAATCTACCCAGCCTGCCCGCTAAAAAATCTGATATACCTCTGGGTGTAATTCTAATAAGGTTATCGAGCCGGGTTCATGTCAAATAGCAGGTCCTCCCATAGTTACTAGCTTCAGTAAAATGCACAGTGCAAAACCAAGATATCGCACCCAAGACAGAGTAAATTTTGCAAATGAGATCATGGAATAATAGGGCAGAGATAGGGTGATAAGACATAATCGTGGGTAAAAAATGACGGTGATTGGCGTGTTGTGAAATGATGGCGTGTGATTTTGGTATTTCCCCCAACTACAGCTGAAATAATGAGTTTAAATGTATGGAGATCGTGGTAATAATGTTGTAATATTCTCATTTAACTATAGTTTAATAATATTTACACATAACAAATGCATACCTCATGTTTACCTTCGATTGATATTCGGAAAATATAATATATGTTGCTAATAGACCATCAATGGTTATGGAAGAGGGTTTTGAAATATGAGGGTAATTATATGAAAGGCCTATATAATCATAGGAGAATGCAATGAAAGAACATAGTTATAAGAATAATGCAATTGGTGATTCTCACAATGGAAAGTAATGTATGATAATTCCTTGAAGAGAAATGGTGTTTCAACAACGGGTAAAATGGGTAAAAGTTGGTGTTTTAACAACAGGGAAAATGGGTAAAAGTTGGTGTTCCAGCAACAAGGAAAATGGGGAAAGGTTGGTGTTTCAGCAACGGGAAAACAGATGGAAGATGGTGTTTCAGCAACGGGGAAAGTAAGGAAAAATGTTGCTGTAAATGGGAAAAATAGGGAAAATGTTGCTAAAAAAATTAATGGGGGACATAGGGAGGGAAAAAAGGAAAAAATGATCGAAATGGGGGAATGAATTGTGGATTGGAATGAGATGACAATGCTTTCATGAAATGAAGCTTAAATCTGCTTGTAGTGAGATTGTTCTTTTCTCATTGGTCTCTCCTACATCTGAGATCTGCAAAATAATCAATTGTAACATGCCAACCCTTGACATGGATTATTATTTAAGAAACCTAATCTAATACTAAAAAATTACAATGCAGAAATTAAATGTAATGAGGGGCAGCAGGCTCCCCCAAGAAGATATAATGTGAATCTGCCATGCAGGTGGCCTTAAAATTCTCTTTAGAAATAGGCTGTTGGTACAAAAGAAGCCAGTACCCATTTACTAATAATGGTGTTCTAGAATCATCAATTGTTAGGAGCCTTATTGTTCCATTTGGAAAAACAATATCTATTTCGTAAGGTCCCAACCATCTTGTTCATAATTTCCCTTGAAAATTTTCAAACCGAGAATCATACGATAAAGCCCAATTACCTTTTTGGAACTGCTTATGCTTAATAGTTTTATCATGCCACCTAGTTCTTTGTTGTTGAATCATAGTTGTTTGATGGATGGCATCTAACCTCTTTTCATCCAATTCCTGAAGCTACTACAACCTGGTTGTCTGTGCATTACTCAAATCAAGGTTAACAGCTAAAGCAGTTCTTAAGATTTTAATCTCAAATTCCATAGGAAAAACAACACTTTTACCATAAACCAATACATAGGGAGAAAATCTTGTGGTGTTCCTCTAGGTATTTCTGTAAGCCCATAATGCTTTAGGTAGCCTTTGAGACCAATTCTTTCTATTTTCCTTTACTGTTTTTGTTAAAATGGCTTCTATGATTTTGTTTGTACTTTCCACTTGTCCATTGGCTTGGGGGTGGTAAGGTGTAGTCATTTTATGATGAATATGATATTTTTGAAGCGTGGATTTAAAACCATGAGAGTTGAAAGGAGGTCCTACATCTATAACTAACTCTCTAGGCACTCCAAATCTAACAAAGATTTCTTCAAATAGAAAGGTTAAAACAAATTCTTCATTAGCTCTAATGAGTGCCTTAGCTTCCACCCATTTAGTCATATAATATGTACAAACCAATATGTAAACTCTTTGACTGGATGGAGGACTAATGGGTCCTATAAAGTCTAGAGCCCATCTTTCAAAGGGTTCAAGTATTACCTGGGGATTTAATGGCATTTCATCTCTATGATTAGGTTGACCCATTCTCTGACAGCTATCGCAGGCCCTAACATATTTCTTCGCATCCTTGAAGAGTGAGGGCCAATAATAACCCATTCTAAGAATTTTATGTGCTATTCTCTTATTAGCAAAATGCCCTCCACAAGGGCCATCATCACAAGCCTTCAATATATCATAAACCTCATCTTCTCTAATGCATCTTCAGATTTCATGATCAAGTCCTATGTGGAAAAGACACCCACTTATCCAGCTCTACCGAGCACTTTGTTAAATGATCTTTCTTTTCTCCCAATGTGATAGGTGTGATGGTAACTTTCCTGCAACTAGATAATTGGCAATGTCTGCATACCAAGGTGAGTGAGTAGATACTACAAATAAATACTCATTAAGAAAGGAATCATCTACTAGAGTGTTATCATCAGCCTTTATCCAAGAAAGGAAATCAACAACTACATTTGTAATATCAAATTCTTTTAATAATAATAACCACTTAGTAACTCGAACATTTGTGACAAATTTGTTCATTAAATACTTAATAGCCGAGTGGTCAGTATGAACAAAAGTAGGGTAACCAATAATGTAATGTCGAAATTTATTAATAGCATAAATGACTGCTAAAAATTCCTTTTCAGTTACTGTGTAATTAAGCTCAGCAGGAGTCATATTCTTACTAATGAAATAGATAGCATAAGGAAGATGGTTTTCCTCTTGTCCCAAGATAGCTCCAATTGCAGTATCTGAAGCATTAGAGGATATATGAAAGGGAACTGCCCAATCAAGTCCCCTTAAAATATAAGTTGTAGACAAATGATGTTTGAGTTCATCAAATGCTTTCTGGCAAAGATCAGTCCACTTAAATTCAACATTTTTCATAAGTTACACAAACAAAGGAGAAGCTATTTTAGAAATTTTTTTGATAAATCTTTTATAATATCCAGCATGTCCTAAAAAAATTTCTTACATCAGTTTGTGTTCTAGGGATAGGAAGGGTCTGAATTACCTGTAATTTGGATGGATCTACCTGAATTCCTTGAAATGAAATGAAGTGTCCAAGTACATTTCCTTCGTTCATCATCATACGACATTTTTCAGTACTCAGGGAAAGGTGAGCTTGTACACAACATTTAAGTACTTTCTCAAGGTTTTGTAATGCATCTTCAAAAGTCACACCATAAGGGGTAAAGTCATCCATAAATATCTCCATAGATTCATTAAGCATATCAGAAAAGATTCCTATCACTGCTCTTTGAAATGTTGCTGGAGTATTACATAGTCCAAATGGAAGAACTCTATAGGCAAAAGTTCCCCAAGGACTAGTAAAGGTTGTCTTGTCTTGGTCTTGGGGTGCAATTTTGATTTGGTTGAAGGGTGGGTAATTTGCTTGATTAAAAGAAGGATAATTATTCCAATGATTGGAGGATGTAAATGGCATATTAGATTTCATACCTTGTCCTCGTGGTTTCCATTGCCTTCTCTATGTTAGCAAATAGACTGCTTCGGCTTCCTCTTCGGTTGGTTGTAATGCTACTTTTATTCCTGGTAAAGAAGGGCATTATTGAGTTTCATGGTCCTTCTCACAAATGGTGCAAATTGTTACTTTGTTCAATGGGCGCTCCCTTAGTGGATGTTTATCTCTACATTTGGGATAGAAGATAGCGAAAGTAGCTTCTGCCTCTGCTTGTTTCTTCTTAACCTACAAGGTATCAATCTGTGAAGCAAAAGAACTTAACATTTCAGTTTTGAATTCCTCAAGTAGATTACCTATTTCAGCTCTTGTTGCTCCTCCATTGGTTGATTTTTGGACTCTTGAATATGTATTATCCCTGCTTTTTGATCTATTTGTAGCTCCTCTTGAACATCTCTTGCAGAGGTTAACAATTTCATCATACAATTCTTTAGATATGTCCCCTTTACCAAGCATATTTAGCATGTCTAAACAATCATCCCTTACCCCTTTCAATAATATTGTTTTAAGAATATCTTTACTTACATTGGGGTGATCAGATCTCTGCAGACTGTATTGTAGTCTTTCCACAAAGTCCTCCAAATTTTTGTCCTCCTTTTGGACCATGTTAAATAGTTCCTCCCTTTTTTCTCTTGTTGGACATTAGTGTTGATATTTGGTCAAAAACTTCTCCTTCATTTGTTCCCATGTTGTGATTACATGACCTCCCAGACTCATAAACCATCTTAGTGCATTCCCTTTTAGTGTTGCTGGAAATAGCTTCAATTTCTGAGCATTAGTAACATAATCATAACTTCTACACAATATTTGAAACTCAAAAAGAAACTGATCTGGATCTTTATAAGATAAACCATGGGAGTTAGATAAGGCTGAGAATGGTATATTCTTCATGGGAGTTGCCCCTCTGGGAAGATCCCCAATAGGAAATCCCAAGGTGGAGAGAGAATTCTCACCTCTTCCCTCTCCTCCTACCTGTCCTCCACCAAAGAGTCCCTCATTGTTTCCTTCCATTGGTTGTTCCCTTGTTGCACTTGCCCGGTCTTCAATGTTTTCCATTGGTCCCTCAATGTCTTGAACTCGTTCCTTAATATCTTCTATTGGTCCCTCAATATCTTCTATTGGTTCCTCAATGTCTTCTACTAGTTCCTCAATATTCTCTACTATCTCTTCAACCCTTTCAGGGCACACAACTTCCTCCATTCCGTAGTTTGCTTGGAGAGAATGCTGAATCTTTGGCTTCTGAGAGCTTAGCCTCTGAGAAGTTTCAACTTTTGATATAATCTCATGAATAAAAGTTTTTCTTCCTCCTCTTCCTTTGCCCTTGCCACCTGTAGGATTAGTTTTCTTGCATCCTCTCATGCATTTTTCATATCTAAAAGAAAAGCATTAATGCTTTTGAAATCTATGATTGCATTCCCCGACAATGGCGCTAAAATGTTGATCACTTTAATTGTTTATTAATTCAACAGCTAAGTTCTACATAAATTGTCAACCCAGGGAAGTCTGTTTATTTCAAAGGCAACTACACACTGTATGTGCTCAATCTCAAAACCAGTAAAAGTTGTAGTAATAAGTATACTAGTCACACCTTGTTCTAAGCAAACTGAAGCTCTACTCTGAGTTACAACAAAATAATCTATTGTAGACAATTATCAAAGAATGCTTAATTTCATTAAAAAGAGCAATCTAATAAAAAGAATCAATCTGCAAAGGAAAGCACTGGCTATGTTGTAACAAAGAACATGACCCTATTCTTCAAGCATGAATCTTCAACACCTGCTTTTGATTACCATACTTGCCAACTCACTCTGTAAACTTAATTTCCAATAAAGCACTCATAGATTAATTGTAAATGAATTCGAGAAAGTAATGCAACAATCAATTGAGAAAAAAAACAGAGTTCAGCAATAACGCATAAGCAACATTCAGTGAACAGATATTTAACAACGTATGGATAGAAAACACACTTAACACACTACAGAATGTAATGGGTGAATCTTGTGACGAAGGTGGGCCCTATCCTTCTCACAAGATTCCCCAGGAAATGGGAACTAGAAAGAAATGTTTAAAACAATATTTTATTCATCCATCAATATTTCATGTTACAAAAAGGTTCCAGTTCTTTTCCTTCAGTTGGACCTTCCCACAATCTGTCCATCCCCTTCTAATGTAGATGTCTCCTCTTTTTAAAGAGGAGACATCTATTACAATTGATTACATTGTAAGTCCTATATTTAACCCAATATGCCAAAATAGGGAAATTAGTTTTCCCTATTAAAAAAATGATGTTACAATGGTTATGGAAATGTTGACTTTGGATTGTGTTCATTACAGCCAGTGTAGCAGCTCCTTCGATGATCTTCTTCTGTTGCCGTCGAACCTAGAATGAAAATCATGGCTGTTTCAGCAATGGTATTTGCGCATTGTTCTTAACTATTTCAACAACATAAACTGTAAGGATAAACCTGCAGTCTCTAGGCTATTTTAGCAACGTGGACTGTACTGATAAACTGTTTCAGCAACTATCTGATTCAATGATTAACTATGAAGGTAATGTAATTATATGTAAAATAAATTAAATGTATAGTAATGAGAAGAAATATTGTATACCTTTGGAAAAATGGGTTAAAACAATAACAAGGACTTTAAATATAGGTTGGAAAAGGATGACATAATAGCAAAATATATGGTCAAAAAGGGACAATGTGGGGTCCTAACATCTTCCACTATGACTTAGTATGCATAACACCTCTCGAGTGCAGTAAGTGTGACGCATATCAATTTCTGTGAAGCCTAGGTGTGACGATTGACTAAACGTTTTTCCATCTAGAAATCGAGGGTTTTTGACCAATTTTTAGTTTTGTTTGGTTGTTTTGCTGCAAATGAAAAGTGCCTCTTTACTGAAGCTTACTTGCATCACTTAGATCAACCTCAATTACATTAGGATTAGTGAATTTTTTTGTGTATTTTTTCCTCATTTACAATCCTTTGTCGAAAAGTTGTTTTAGTTGATTTGTCGCTTTGGTACAAAAAGTGTCGTAATTGTCGTTTTTTGTTTAAAAGAGAAGTGCCATAAATTCTTCCTTCCCTTGATAATTGATTGAAATTTTCTTGATGCATTTATTTGATTTTTTTAGATTCAAAGTTTCGAAATCTTTTTTGTTCAAAATTGAAAGTGTCGTTTTTTGAGTCTTCCTTTCTCTTTTGAAGAAGAAATTGTCGAAAATGTCATTTAGAGTGAAATATTTCAGATCTTTGCTACATTTAGTTTTCCTTTTGGCATCTTTCACAATAAGGAAAGTGAAAACAAATACATGCATTTGCATTTAGCATTTTTCAATTTCTATGGGAAAAGATGATTTAGGGAAATGCACTAGTGTGTGCTCTTTTCTCTTTGCTTAAAAGCACTGTTATCTTCTTTCCCTAGTAGCTAGGATTTTCATTGCTCAAATAAACAAAGATTGTTTATCATTCTAGATTCCATCATAGGAATTTCAGATCATCATTACGCGATGACCCATTGAAAGGAAAACTCTAAACAAGATCAACTTTAAAATGCATTTCAATGAAGCTAACAATGCTTTGGAACTTAATGCAACATATCTAGAGGTCTAGGCTAGTGACATATTTCGGCATTGTGAAAACTAGCGGCTATCATTTTCATTGAAGGTTGGGTGATTCCTCCTCCTTGATATGACAAGTGTTAGCACAGACTTGTGCTCCCCGTACCATCATGTATATATTTGGAGACCACATTAGGCTTGAATCCTTTATCCATAGCAAACTGAGTCTGTTGCCTTATTGATCGTAATGCACTGAACACAACATTCGAGAAGATTGATTGTCGTACATAAGTCCTTAGCAATTTCTCTTTAATTTATCACCAAGGTGTATATTACAGTTTTGCGATTGGTTTGGTAATCCCTTTGTCTAGATTTTCTAGAGTAGTCACTTTCATCCCTTTTCGACTCTCTAGAAGAAAAGGTCCATCTGAGCACTTGTCCTTTCAGGCTCATTAAAAATCGAAGGTGATTGGAGTCATCTTTAGCTTTTTGTTGACTCTTTAAAGCTAAAAAAGAAAAGTTGTGTCTAGAGTGTCGTTAAAATTAATTGATAGCGAATAACATCCCTATTCCTTAGTTGATCTTAGGTTGAGACATATGGTGACAAATCCGGAGTCCACTGATCAAGGAATTCCTTTTGATGGAAATCCTAGTCCTTTTCCTTCTTTTGGAGATATTGGTGCTCCTTATATGGCTACATTTTCCCTTCCAGGATTTACCATTGGATTTCCAGTATGGTTGTTTTCAACTTCCTTGGTTCAAAATGTCGTGATTTCTCCTTAATCGAGGACACCTCCAACTGGACAAAATCAACCTCCAATTGATCCTAAAGTTGACCCTTTGCCTTCTTCCTCATTTGTTTCTCCCTCCCCCTCTTCCTTTTTGCTTGGTGAAAGTATTGGTACTAGTAACTAGGTAGCTAAGAAGAAGAAGAAAGGGAAGAAGAAGAAGAAGAAGAAGCTAATTTAGCAAGGGGGAAACCAAGCAACCATTGCTCTAAATGAAACATCTGATGAAAATCCATCCATTAAGCCTCACAAAGTCAAATATCCATGCATAATTTGTGCGAGAGACCATCTTCATCAAAATTTTCCTTACTTTCCTCGGATCTTAGAAGAATGGTCCTCCCATTCACACCATCCCATGTCATCAACCTCTAGAGATCATGTTGGTAACACACCATCAACTAGTGATAGTAAAGTTCATGGATAGAAGGGAAAGGATAAGTTTCCCTGTAGGTTATGTGAAAGGAAACACCCCTTTCACCTTTGTCCCTATTTGGATGAAGCCAAAAGAGTGTTGGATAACTGTCCTGCTTCACAGCAGTGACTTCCATCTGGTTATAGGAAACTCTCCCTAAATCCTTCACTAGTTGATGAACCGACTAACCAAAATCAATCATCAGTCGAAACCACTCTCTTTGAAAGTGAATCCTATGAGTCTATACCCGACCAAAATCAACAGGTCGAGGTAACAGTTGACCCGATTTCACCTGTAGCTAAACGCACCTTTCCTGAAAAGAGTGAATATGATTCCATTCGAGTTCTTTTTGTTTCTTCAGATTCAAATGACCTTGGGGACAGTCCACCTTTTCCATCAAGACAAGAGGAAAATTCTCCAGTTCTCGTAACTCAAGGGGTTAATTCTACCATTTCTACGGTACCCCCTCCAAGTAGTCTAGTCACTTCCTTTGATTCGAATCGACTAGCAGGATCCCGCCTTCCTTCTTATTTGCCTTTCTAGATCATAGTACAAGTTTGTAAAATGATTGTATCTGGCACTATTATAGATGAAGGTGCATCAGTGAGTATCCTTTCCTCAACTTCTTGGCAAGCGCTTGGTTCGCCACTGCTTGTGCCTGTTACATAGAATCTATTGGGCTTTAACAAGGAACCAATCGACCGTTAGGGATCCTCCCTCGATCACCCATTACTTTGGGAGGAAAAACCGTTTATCTGAATGTGATGGTAGTCCCAGGACCTTTATATTACAATTTAATTCTTGGGCATGACTATGTTTATCACATGGGAGCTATTGTTTCAACACTCTTTCGAGTGATTTGTTTCCCGCATGAAGGCAGGATTGTCACCGTTGACCAGCTTTCATTTCCCAGTCCAAATATGGCTATTAGTCAACCATCTTCCCTAAGTGGTGCTTTTGTACCAATGGTATCATCCCTACCACAGATTAATGATGTGGCAACCTGTTCCATACCTACATTAACTGAAGATCAATTCAGTGATGTTGTACATTATGTACTGGGGGCATTGGAACCAGATCTCTCCTTCATGACCACTTATGAGTTCTGAACAAGGGTCTCCGAGGATAGTTCATTGTCTTGTGTCAACCTCGTTAAAAAAATGAAACCAAGGGTCTTCGAGGATGATTCTTTTACTGTGTCAACCTTGTTAAAAAATGAAATAGGTTCATGAGGACAATTCTTTTACTGTGTCAATATCGTTAAAAAATGAAACAGGTCCATGAGGACAATTCTTTTACTATGTCAACCTCATTTAAAAATGAAACAGGGAAATGATCATAGTTCCTTGTCTTGTGTCAAGCTGGTTAAAAAATGAAACAAGGAATCTGAGCAAATTTCCTTGTCTTGTGTCAAGCTCATTAAAAAATGAAAGAAGAACCCTTGGAGAAAAGTTCCAAGTAGGGTCTCTAATTAGATCTCTTAAAATCCTAGTCGAGTCTTTCACTTGATCTCGTAAAAGAATCTTCATTCCATCCACCTGATAGCCATGATAGTCTACTTAGCTGAATGTTATGAAGCTTGGGGGGCATGCACCTAATGGTAAAGTTAAGTTTCCCTGTAAGTTATGTGATTGGTCTACCACACAATTCACCTTTGTCTATTTGGTTGAAGCCAAAGAGGTGTTGGATAACCGTCCTGCTTCATCGCAGTGACTTCCATTTGGTTGCAGAAGACTCTCCATTTCATCAAGCTGAGGGCATGCAAACCAATTAAAGCATATTCTTTCGTTTTAAGCTTGTGTAAAAAAGAAACTAAAGCTAAGCATAGTTTGTTCATTTCAAGCATGTGTAAACATGAAACCAAATCCATGCATAGTTCCCCATGGTTCAAGCTTGTCTAAAAATGAAACCATTTTCAATTTTTAACCCTTGTGATTGCCATTCTGTCAACCTTTTGAGACTTGGTTGTTTTCATCTCACCACCACCATCTCTTTGGCCAATCATACGCTTTCACTTGGTTGTTTTACCATTTTTGAGGAATAGTTGCAATGAATGGTCTTATTAGCCAGCCTCTTCACATAAATCAACATGTTTTGAGAAGTTCCAACATCACGGGTACTAGTTGCTATCCTAGTCACCACTTATTCCTCAAAATAGAGTCCTCTTTAAACCCTTTTCAGACTCGTTAAACTGAAAAGATTGTTGAGCGCTTGTCTTTTCCGGCTCGTTAAAGTATTGGAAATGTCATCCCTCCTGTATTATTTTATCCTTTTTCGGACTTGAGGGATTACTTTATGAAAAAGAACTTATAGAGTTTTCTTTTCGTCCATTTTCAAACTCTGTAAACATGAAAAGGACCGAGTTATCCTTGTCGTTAAACTCATTAAAATAATAGCGACAAACTTGTCCATCTAGACGAGACCAATTTTCATTGTTGTTAGACTTGTTAAAACATTAAATAGCGATAGGTTTGCCTGTAGGGTGAATTATAGAACAAGCATATGTTATCCTCCTCAAGCTTGACAAAAATAAATAGGTACTAGTTAGCAATGATTGGGGAAAGAGGGGAAAGCTTGAAGAATTTATGATAGCAAGTTGCTCTTTAACATGACACTTTCACTTCATCTCCATGATTGAGTTGGGTTGGGTTATTCCGTTCACCGGTCATCAAACCATTGGTCTTTCATACCATCCATATTTTGGGGTTAAAGCTACCAATTCATCTCAGTGTCACAGACATGTTCAAGAGAAGTCATTCAGTTGAGAAATCACCATCCAGTTAATGTCTCATACACTGCAACACCTCCTACCTTCATTTTTTCATGACCACCATTCCTGAACCTTGTGTCATCAATTCATTTTCACCTCCAAAAACCATTTGCTTTGTTTCGTGTCGTAGATGTGGGATACATCAAGGCCCTCCTATGACAAGTCCCTTCTTGTCGACATCAGCTCATTATCCAAGAAGTTGACTTAGAAACAACCCTTTCAATGCTTTGAAGCTTGCATACATCAATGGTAGGTTTCTCACTTCCGTCGACAGGTTGACATCAATGGCCTTCGACCAAAATATTTTGCATGGTGTTTGACATCAGATCATGTATTCACACCACATGAATTGTACTACAGTACCTTGAGGATCATTATCATTATCGGTGATCCCTCTTGCGTCTGTTAACAACTCACATCATTGGCTGGTAATCAAGCGATCTCTTTCCATGTTCGACTTCAGAACATCTCTTCACATGGTTTGAATTGTACATCGAGTGAAGATTGAATGATTTTGAAGACCTTCGATCTAGTTTCATCCATCCAGGCTGCAATATATTCAGGAATATAAAAACATCAAATGTACAAAGGCTCTACACAAATGGTCATCCTAATCATGGATTGCGACTCTATATCTGTAGAATCATGAGGCTATATCTGCAGATGACTATCTGATCTATGTACATGAAATGAAATTTATAAAGCTGAGCATGGGAATGCCTCCCTCAGCTGGATCATGAAAATCATATTATGATGATGTATTGTGTTGTAACTTACGCAGGTCACCTTCTAGTTCGAAACTTCGGATCCTCATGATAAAGCATTTCACCCGACATGAATATTTATGACCTCACGCTTTAGGGGGCAACTGTTATAGACATATTTGGGCACATCAACCCCAAAAATTATATGTCGATGTATTAGGGCTCATCAACCCCTAAAAGAGTTGTTTCATACCCTAAAGGAACATAGTAATCTGAAGACATCATTCCCCAAAAGTTCCATCTGTTATAGACATATTTGGGCACTTTAACCCCAATCAAATATGTCGATAAAACAAGGGTTGTTTAACCCCTAAAAGTGTTTTTTCATACCCTAAACGATCATGGTCAATTGATTGCATCATTTCCCAGAAGTTCCACCTGAAGAACCACTCAGAACTGGACAAAACTAGACCATACTGACTACTCCATGGTTAAGGTGCAATGCATACTGGTTGCTACACTGGCTAGGTGTGATGCATACTAAAGATGCCTTCTGTAGTGTGTGATGAGCGAGAATGGACAAATGGCTGAGATAGTTTGCTAAGTGTATGCCCATGGAATCTTCTAGAAACTTCTCTTATGACACTTGCCTCTCTGAATGCGCCCTCGGATGAGTAAGAGATCAATGATATCTCCAAGTGGAACCAAGAAATATCAGTGGAATGACACTAATCAAAAACCCAGAGCTGACTCACACCCTTGCAAGACATCTATAAATGAATCCCTCGTCTGAGAGATCTAGAGGTGGAGTTTTTTAATTTGTAAGGAAGTGTTGTTGGTTTCTCTTTGAGAAGGAACATTGTATTGTTGGGTGATCTTGCTTTTCATGAGGTGAAGAGGGCTTTGATGCTAGGAGGATGATGCTAGATCAGACAGCTGGGTTGTAATCCTCTCTTTTATTTCTACTATTAATAAAGTTCTTTGAGTTTTCCTCCATACAAATACACTATCGGAGGCCGAAAACACAAAAACATAGGTATATGCAATATACACTATCGAAGGTGGAGTTTACATGAATATTATATAACTTTGATAGGTTGCAGACCTGTTGCAACATTATACAATGGTTTAATGTTATATTGCATCAGCCCATCACAATATTACAAAGGGGTGTCACCACTGAAAGCGTCGATTGCGATATATGTCATGGATCCGATGGTCCAATTGTAACATGGCTCAATGCTATATTGCATCCGTGGGAGAATCGATCGTCGACCATCAGATGTCATGGGCTCGACGTATAAACGACCTCCGAAAGCCACTACTATTAATTGTGATTACACATCCGGACCCGATGGATTTTATAAACCTGACTGTATAAGTTTTGAGTTCTGCACATAAAGGGATTTTTAGTGTATTGGCGGGCCGGTGTAAAAATCGAAATACAAATGAAAAGCCCCGAAGTGATAAAGACCAGACCCGAAAGGTTTTTTAGAAGTGCCCCTATAATACTTGAGTTTCGTAAGCAAGATTTTGGGCAGGCTTTAGGTGATAAATGGTTTTGGGCTGGCTCCATCCGATCCCATACAATGGGTGATGCGTGGCTGGCGGAGGAAAGAGAGCAATTGCTTTCATCGGGTAGGTAACCTCCATACTTCTAGGCCACCCAAAAATGAATAGCAATCGCTGGATTGAGGATCCCACATATCAACGGTGGGCTTGCAATAGCGACCAAAGGCGAACTTGAAGCAGTTATAGATGCGAATGTAGAGCCCCTTGAAGTCCTCCCTTAAGCGTTTTGGTCGGGATTTTCATATATTTCCTGTGTATTTAAATAATTGCATTGCGTGGGATTTGAAGGAAAAAAATGCATAAATAAAGGTTCCAATATTTCAGTAGGCCTGAACGGAGCCAATTGCGATTGCAATGGTGATATGGTAGGTGGCAGCCTCCTTGTTGGTACAATCTTACCAATGAAATCTCTCCATAAACAATAAAGTCCATTGTTTGCACATTATTATTAAAAAAGGGCCTCTGTTACAACTTTTAAAATGAAAACAGTCTTCTCTGTATATTTCTAGTTCTCACTGATTGAATCAACGTGTCTCTGAAGTGTTGGTGAACACGAAGAGACAGAGGAAGCTGAAAAGTTGAGAAGCCAAAGGGTAAACCAACGCAGAAGAAACCAAAAAGCCAAATCGATGAAGAATAGGGAAGCCAAATGACAAGCCAACACAGAGGAAGTTGAAGCGAGCGTTAAAGAAGCTTAAGAGCCAGTAGAAAATGGAAATGAACAGTTAGAGGCATCAAGAATACATAAAACAAGAAAAGCAAGGAAAGGAATGGGTGTGAGTGTATAATCAGAGTGAGAGGAAGCCAAAGTTTAGGCAGAGGTAGGAGAGGCAAGAGAAGTAGGAGAAAAGGAGTGAAGCAGAAGCTCAGCAGGCTTGGGAGCAGAGAACTACAACAAAATAGTTTATACCAGGTTAGGGTTGGAGCCCACAAGGTCGGAGCCTCAGAACTAAAGGGAATGGAATCTTTGGGAGTTGGTGCTCCTAAGTGCAGAACTATTGCCTTGGAAAAACATAGTTGGTGCTCTGGAGGTTGGAGCCTCACAAAAGTCCAAGTCAGAAACCTCAACATGACAAGTCTGGAATAGGTTTTAAAAGAGAATCATCAAGCACCAAGAATAGTGTGAAAATCTATGTCGATGCACTTTCCAGCAACCCAAAAGAAGAAAAAGTATGTCACCAAAGGCCCATCTCAAATGCATAGAATGAAGCGGGAGTAATTCCAAGGAAGGAAGTTGACTCAAATCATGGCTAATACAACATGTACAAAAATATCTTTCTCGGACGTTGTTTACATTGTAAAAACTTTGGTCATCAAGCTAGACATTGCACGACTCACAAGAGTCAAACACCAAAGCTAAAGGGTCAAATAATCAAACCATGTGGCCCCAAAAGGTAAGGAAAAATGAAAACCTTCAATTCATTTGATCCCTTGACCAAATTTGATCTGATTTGCTCATTATGCTACAATAATGGACACTACGAACAAAATTTCCCACTAAAAAGGGGAAAAGAAAGTAGTGAGAATCCCAACATGAATAAATGTGGTCTGGCTCTATATGCTCAAAATAATGAAAATCATTGGTTTGTGGATAGTGGGTGCTCCAAACACATGACAGGGAACAAAAGGAAGTTTGTCTCATTTAGTGAAAAGGAAGGAAATATATCCTTTGGAAGTGGATCTGCCAGAATTGCTGGAAAGGGAACTATTACTCTTATCAATGGAAAAGGAAAAGCCCAAAATGCTCTTCTAGTAAACAGGATCAAACACAACCTCCGAGTGTTAGCCAGATCTATGATCAAGGACGTAATGTTGTCTTTTGCACCAAAGGCTATGAAATAAGGAACTCTTCCTCAAGGGAACTTGTGGCAAAAGGGGTTATAACTCCAGACAACATTTACATTCTGAACAAGATTCAAGAAGATAAGTGCTACTTAAGTCAAACAGATGAAAGTTGGTTGTGGCACAAGCGACTTGGACATACAAGCTTCGAGAACTTGATCAATCTCAGTAAGATTAAAGCTGTATGAGACATCCCAAAGCTATTCAAACCAAATCAGGGAGTATGTGGTCCATGTCAACATGGAAAGAAAACCAGAACTAGCCACAAGATCAAGGAGTTCTCTACATCAAAGCGTCTGGAGATCATTCATGCTGATTTATGTGGATCAACTAGAATTCAGGCACTCCAAGGAGAAAGGTACTTTATTTTATTTGTTGATGACTATACTAGAATGATCTAGATATATTTTATAAAATATAACTCTGAAACATTTTATTGTTTTAAGAATCTTAGAGCTCTTGTAGAAAATAAAAAGGACTCAAAGATTAAGTGCCTCAGAACAGATAGAGGGGGAGAATTCACATCAAAAGAATTCAATGAATTATGTAAAACAAATGGAATTAAAAGAGAATTATCTGCTACTAGAACACCTCACAAAAATGGGGTAGTTGGAAGAAGAAGCAAAATAGTTCAAGAAATGGCAAGAATAATACTATTAGCAGCAGATTTGCAGCCAAAATTCCAAAGAGAAGTAGTCGTAACAACTATCTATACCTTGAATCGAACTCAATTAAGACCAAATAGTGAAAAAAACTCCTTATGAACTATGGAAAGGAAGGCCTACTTCAATAAAGTACTTCAAGATCTTTGGAAGCAAGTGCTTCATAAAAATCAATGACGGCTCACCAGGAAATTTTGATTCTTGGGTTGATGAAGGGATCTTCCTTGGATACTCTACATGGAGCAAAGCCTGCAAGTGCTACAATAATTGACTAAAGAAAATAGTGGAAAGCATTGATGCAAAGATTGATGAAGACCTTCCAAAGGAAGAAATTGAAGAACATGAACTTGATCCTTTCATTGAAGAAGAAGAACAAAAAAAAGAAGAAATAGATCAGGAAGAAGAAGAGGAGGAAAAAGAACCACCTCATACCCCTTCAAAGATGAAGTTTCTCCAAAAATATCATTCGGAAGAGCAGATTATTGGCAATAAAGATGAAGGGATGCAAACCTGAAGAAGGATGATAAATACACCAAAGTAAAACGATATTGCTATTCTATCCATTATAGAACCAAAAACATATACTCAAGCAAGTAAGGATCCTCATTGGGTAAAAGCCATGGAACAAGAAATGTCCCAAATTGAGAAGAATGAGACATGGGAGCTGGTACCTTGTCCAAAGGACAAAAACATTATAGGAACCAAGTGGGTATTCAAAAACAAAATGAATGAAGAAGGACAAATCATCAGAAACAAGGCAAGGCTTGTTTGCAAAGGCTATTCACAAATCGAAGGAATTGATTTTGAAGAAACATTTGCACCAGTAGCTCATATGGAAGCTATCAAGATGTTCTTGACATTTTCTTTCTCAAAAGGATTCAAAATCTATCAAATGGATATAAAATCAGCATTTCAGAATGGGGAACTCAAGGAAGAAATCTACATGGAGCAACTAGAAGGGTTTGATATAACATAAGGAAAATACTTAGTTTGTAAGTTGAAAAATGCATTATATGGGTTGTAACAAGCTCCCAGAGCTTGGCATGCAAGATTGGATCACTAACTACAACAACAAGGCTTCGAGAAGGGAGTGGCAGGAAGTAATCTCTACATAAAGACGGATGAAGGTAAGTTACTAGTCACACTTGTTTATGTTGATGATCTTATTTTTGCTGGCAATAATGATGAAATGAGAAATGAATTTTCTCAAAACATGTCAAAAGAGTTTGAGATGTTGATGATAGCAGAGTTATCTCACTTCCTTGGACTACAAGTATCTCAAACCAGAGCAGGATTGTTTATATCTCAAGCCAAATATCTTAAAGACATGCTTAAAAGATATGGAATGGAAGACTGTGCACCCATGAGCACACTTATGACCACAAATTGCAAATTGAGAAAAAAATGATGACTCCCCTCCAGTAGATGCAACTCATTACAGGTAAATAATTGGAGCCCTTCTTTACTTAATTTCTACGAGATCCGACATAATGCAAGCAGTAGGAATGGTGGGAAGATTTCAATCTACTCCTAAACAATCCCATTTGCTAGCTGTAAAAAGAATTCTTAGATATCTGAAAGGAACTCTTGATTTCGGTCTTTGGTACCCTAAGAGCTCAACACTGACTATAACTGCATACATTGATGCTGATTGGGCCAGATGTGTAGATGATTGAAAAAGTACTAGTGGAAATACATTCTTCCTGGGAGACTTTTTAATATCTTGGCTAAGTAAAAAACAGACCTCTATATCATTATCCACAGCCGAAGCCGAGTATATAGCTGTAGCAGACTGTTGTACTCAAATACCATGGATGAAGGAAGCTCTAAAATATGTCAACATATATATAGATCAACCAATTATCATCTATTGTCATAACACAAGTGCCACCGGTCTCAGAAAAAATCTAGTGATGCACTCAAAGACTAAACATATACCAATCAATTATCATTTCTTTTGTGAACAAGTAGCTGAAAAAAAAATCATCTTGGAATATATCAATACTAAGGAGAAAATAGATGATATTTTCACAAAACCTCTTCCTCGAGAAGCATTTGAACATCTTCGTCAAAAGATGGGGGTTATCTCTTTAGCATCACTCAATTTCATTCATAAATATGGTGCAGGACAAGGGGAACAGTTCTGCAGGGGGAGCAGTTCGACATGGGGAGTCTGTATGCATTCCTTTGCCATTGATGTCAAAGGGGGAGAGAAGAAGAATATTGCCATCAATAACAAAGGGGGTGATTGTTGACATAGATTGTCATTGATGCCAATATGGCAATATTTGAGGAGCCAGAGGAGGAAAAACAGAGCATATTGGAGGAGAAAATAGAGTTATTAGAGGAGAAAAATAGAGGATTAAACAAAGCTATCGAAGGAGAAAATAGAGCTATCGAAGCTACCATAGCCATATCAGGAGTAATATATGCCAAGGAGCCATATCGGGTGCAATGGATGCCAAAGAATACACTATCAGGAGCAATATATGCCACAAAAGAGTTAAAGGAGTCGGAAGAGTTAAAAGAGGCAGAAAACTCATATATGTATGCAAATGCACTATTGGAGACCGAAAATACAAAAACATAGGTATATGCAATATACACTATTGGAGGCGAAGTTTACATGAATATCATATAACTGTGATAGGTTGCGGACCCGCTGCAACATTATATAAAGGTTTAATGTTATATCGCTCCCACCCATCACAATAACACAAAGGGGTGTCACCCTTGAAAGCGTCGATTGCGATATATGTCGCGGACCTGATGGTCTGATTGTAACATAGCTCAATGCTATATCGCATTTGCGGGTTGGCCGCTGTCGTTGGCCATCGACGATGTCATGGGCTCGATGTATAAAGGACCTCTGGAAGCCGCTACTGCTGATTGCAATTACACAGCTGGACCCGATGGGTTTTATAAACCCGACTGTATAAGTTTTGAGTTCTATGCATAAAGTTATTTTTAGTGTATTGGCGGGTTTCAGTGTAAAAGCTGAAATACAAAGGAAAAGCCCCGAGGCAATAAATACTGGACCAAAAGGTTTTTTAGAAGTATCCCTATAATACTTGTGTTCTGTAAGTGGGATTTCGGCCAGGCCTTAGGCAGTAAATGGTTTTGGGTTGGCTCCGCCTGATCCCATACAATGGATGACACGTGGCTGGCAGAGGAAGGAAAGAAACCACTTTCATCGGGCAGGTAACCTTCGTACTTCTGGGCCACCAAAAAATGAATATCGATCGCTTGATTGAGGATCCCACAGATCAACAGTGGGCTCACGATAGCGACCAAAGGTGGACTCGAAGCAGCTATAGATGTGGATGTGGATTCCCTTGAAGTCCTCCCTTAAGCGTTTTGGTCGGGATTTTCATATATTTCCTGTTTATTTAAATAATTGAATTGCATGGGATTTGAAGGCCAAAAATGCATAAATAAAGGTTCTGATAGTTCAGTAGGCCTGAATAAAGGCAATTGTGATTGCGATGGTGACGAGGCAGGTGGGGGCCTCCTTTTTGGTACAATATCACCAATGAAATCTCTCCATAAACAATAAAGTCCATTGTTTTAACATTATTATTAAAAAAGGGCCTCTGTTATAGTTTTTAAAATGCAAACATTCTTCTCTATGTATTTCCAATTCTCATTGATTGAATCAACATGTCCCTGAAGTGTTGGTGAACATGAAGAGATAGAGGAAGCTGAAGGGTAAGCTAGCATAGAGGAAACTAAAAAGCGAAAGTGATGAAGAAGAGGGAAGCCAAAGGACAAGCCAACATAGAGGAAGCTGAAGCAAGCGTTGAAGAAGACGAAGAGCCAGTGAAAAGCGAAAACGAACAACCAAAGGCATCAGGAATACATAAAACAGAAAAAAAAAGGAAAGGACTAGGTGTGAGTGTATAATCAGAGTGAGTGGAAGCTGAAATTTAGGTAGAGGCAGGAGAACAGGAGTGAAGCAGAAGCTCAGCAGGCTTGGTAGTAGAGAACTACAGCAAAAACAGTTTATACCAAGTTAGGGTTGGAGCCCACGCGTTTGGAGCCTCAGAACTAAAAGGATTGGAGTCCTTGGGAGTTGCTTCTCCTAAGTGCAGAACTATTGCCTTCCCAAAATAGAGTTGATGCTCTGGAGGTTGGAGCCTCACAAAAGTCCAACTTGGTGCTTGGCAACTAATTGCAACTATTTATATATTGTATCTATTTCATTGCACCGTTTGTGTTAATAAAAACATTTATTCCAGCTGTCTATTTTTGTGTTCCATATATACATTTTTTGGTGATAAAAAGAACAATTAAAAAGAAATATTGATTCACCCCCTCTCTCAGTATTTCCAACAAAGCCCACATATATATTTAAACCCCATTTATAAGTGAACTTACACATAAAATCCTCCTATCGGCGCTTAATCCTTTATAACCCATTTACAAAGGAAATATATGCATAAACATACCTTTTTGCCTTTATATGGCCTCTACACTCTTCCCAAGATCACCTTTATCGCAATTGGGGTATTGCTCGTCCATGACACACTACATATATGCCTCATCACCCCTTCCCCTACGATATGCAACTATTGGAAGCATTTGAATAACACTTAAGCCTTAAAAGACTCGGCACAACCACTTTATCACAATATATAGGAATGCATAGAAACACATGGAAACTCCACTCCGAAAATTTTGTTTAGACTTCAAAAACAATTCACTCGGATCTATATATCCGTCGGGTCTACACCTTTAGTCTCTCCACAACGCTGTTCCTCTGAACTCTGATAAGCCTGATCTTTGATCGCGATCGACTTTATCGCTGTCGGCATGTCACTTCATCGGTATTTCGGCCATTGCATATCAATGTCCCATACTCTGCCATCACACTGTCCCTTGACTGCTTCGATATGCGATTAGTGATTAGATCCAGACCATCGATCTGAAACTCGATCCAATGGTGCACACTTAATCGTATGATCGCGATCACTCCGATTCGAAGGGTCGTCCCGATATCCTTACAATGGTTTCGCCAATGTGATTTAATCCTGGACATTGATCATAAAGATCCAACAGCTACGGTTCAATGATACTTCACTTCTTTTTCTCTTGTGCTTCACTTAGATCTTATGCCATTTCTTCAATGTTTTTCGTGGTTCTTGTGGTTTTCCAAAGGTTTCGCCTTTCGCTCTTTTGTTGCTCAATTCATTCCCGCTTGAGCTTAACTCTGTGATTTATATTTCACAATCATTCCATAACATCACTTGGTTCTCCAAGTGGGTTCTACAACCCTTTATGATCCTTTGTATCATTTCCTCCTTTGTGTATCTGCCACGACTCTGCCTGCATATATTTATTTATATTGAATTCCAATTCAGTCATCACTCATCATTTAACACTCAAACACACATTTATACAGGTTCGAATTAATCATTGTATATATATAAACATATAACAATGATTACATGTCGAGACTCTATCTCTTTGGCCAGATTTTATGATTACAATGGCCCTCGGGTACAATCTCTACTCGTAGGCTTAAATCTCACTCCCCTAATATCTAACTTCCTATTTTCTTTTCAATACATCATTATCAGTTTCTTTACAATTCAGGAAATGTTGCTCAGTTACTTTTCAGTTGTTCAACAATTTCTTCAAACTAATTCCTAACTAATCCTAATCCTCTCATGTTATCCTACATTCGAGAACATTTACAAATATGCCTCTTAATATCTAATTAATTCCTATTCTCATTAAAATCACTCATAAGCCTAAATATTCACATTAATTTAATACTTAGGAAACCAACTTCCTTAAAACACAAGACCCCCTATGTCTACTAAAATACAATGATATTGTTGGGATGAATGCTCCTGCATCAAAAACTCATGTATTTTAACTGAGAGATTGAATGTGCAGCACGAAGAAGGAAAATGGCAAATGACGATGTTCAGATTGAGAATGAAAAAGTTTTCCAGAAGATGGTAGACATGGTATATAAATTGTTTACAAGTTATGAGAAGTAAATAGCAAAGAAGGAAAATAATAAGAAAGAGAAACCAAAGGACAATGCTTTCATAAATCATGGTAATGGAGGAGAACCATCTGAAACTCTATCTCCATATTCAAGTGAATTCTTTTCATTGTCTTTATCTCATTTTCATCATTCAAATAGTCATCAAGCAAATGCTTCTAAAATCCATTTTTCAAGTTAGATGTGAAATTTGATTTGCACATGTTAATGCAGAAAATTTAAAAGATTGGATAAGGTAGATTGAAGTGTATTTTCGAATACATAGATCAAAGAGGATGAGGTGAAGATCCAATAAACATCCCTTCATATGGAAGGAACAAACCTTTTATGGTGGGAGAGAAATGTTCAGAAAGGTATTCAACATATTGGTAAACTCCTTTCCTCATGGTTTGAGTTTGGTTCCGAATTAAGAGGGAAATTTTATCATTTGGGTTACCGACAAAAAGCTATGATGGAATAGCAAATTTGAGATAAGGAAAAGGTCAAAATGTTCAAAGTTTTACAGAAGAGTTTAGGAAGCAAGCATTGGAATTGGACATTACTTTAGACTCACTATATACTTTGATGAATTATATTGGAATTTTGCATAATTATCTTCGACATTCATTGTTGTTGTTTGATCCCACTACCCTTGATCAAGTTAATGTGAAATACATTCATCTTGAAAGTAGGGGAAAACATGAAAAATGCAACCATGCAAAGAAGACAACGAGAACAATGAAAAAGGAAGAACATACCTCTTGCGCTTATTCCAAGAAAGTAGGGCATGATGAGGAGCATTGTTAGAAATTGCACCCCGAGTTAAATCTTAAGAAATATGGTGGCAAAGGGAAGCAGAAAACTGTGGCTACAGTGCAACATGGCCTATTTTTTTATACAGGGCAATGAGATGAAGATCAAAACTATTGGGATTGAAGTTGTTGGACCAACCATAGGTAGAACATCAAAGAGTGTATGGCTCCATGAACTTGAAGAGATCAACTAGAGAATTTAGGTAGATAATGTTGAACTGAGAATATTGTTACAAGAAGCAGAAGAGGAGAAGTAGGGATTGTAGCTTCAGCTACAAGCCACAGAAGATGCCTTGGAAAAGTTGAAGTGAAGTGAAGGCTTAGCAAAGCCATCATCACTCGCTTCAGAATTAGAAATTGAGGTGAAAAATGTCAATGATTCTTTAGTTTCATGTTATTATTATGGTGATGATTTTGGTGCTTTTTAAAAACACACTATATACATTAGTTCGAAGCAAATGAAGAAGATGGGATATAAAGGAAAGGGCATAAGAGTTAAAGGCCAAGGAATTCTAAATACCATCTAAGTGGTGGAACTACCTTGGAATGTAGGATTGGGCTATGTCAAATAGGAAGCTAAAGAAAGACACTCACAACCCATGGAGATAATAAAGTCTTCAATTGACAAGTCGAAGTCAGTGTACCATGTTGAAATAAAATCACAACCTTCCATTGATAGTGAACATTTAAGAGGAAGAACTAAGTCTAGTTTTCCTCACCAAAGACACACCAAAGAGAACTGTTCAAGGAAGTATATGCCGACCAAGAAGGAGACATTAAAGAAGGTCAATAAAGTATGGAGGAATAAAAAAATTGCAACCATTGCAACAATGGTGGACATCAAAAATCCACATGTTGGAAGCTCCATCTAGAGCTGTACCTAAAGAAGGACCAAGAACATATGAAAGCACTTGTGAAGGAATTGACCAATGAAGGAGTTCAATAAGGAAGCCAGATACATGAAGAAATCACCTTAGCCTAGTTAGATAAGATATGGGTAGCATTTTTAAGTAGTTGAGCATGGCCATCATTGTAAACCACATGTTTATTTTTAAAGACCCCATATATGGGGAAAAATTGTAAAAGTGATGAAGTGTATAACATCACTTGAATATGCAACACAACGATATTTTGGTCTTTAGTTGGATATCAAAAAGAAATGGGCTCTGTTGTAAAACATGACCATGAGTGTTTTATAAACTCTTTGTAAGTAAGGTCTTGCTTGGAATCTTGCAAGTTCCAAGACGTGCATTAGAAGCTACAAATTTGCATATGGATACAGGTGTACACTTCATAATTATGGTTCCAAAGTATAAAGGCAAAGGAAAGGAAATTTTGGCCTACCAAATATATTTGTTATGCAAATCGAGAAATCGGGAAGTACATAAGATTACAGTTCCTCTTTATACTTTTGGAGGAGAAAAATATTCTCAGTTGGGAGGAATGATCCAGGAGGATCCTTAAATGCCCAAAAATCAAAGTCCTCAAATCTTAGTGAAACCAAGACCAAATCAAATATCTCATTGCAAGGAATCCAATGGTGTGAATGATGCCTCAATCTGAGTTTGCATGTGAAAGTTATGCTTAGTCAAAGTTCAGTCAAATCTGACAAAATGACAGAATTTACCTAGCAACAGATAAATTTTGGGCATCACCAAATTAGAGGTTCAACCAAACTGACAATCAAATTTGGTGGAACTTGGAAAAATTTGGAAACTATTTTGGTTCTGACTAAATTTGGAAGAACTGCCAAATATGGTGACATTTTCTAAACCTGGGGGAAGGTTAGTGGCCCCATAGAATGGGGCCACATGGCCCAATAAACTAGCACCACGTGGCACCCAGTTGGTAATGGGTGGATGGTTAATGGGCGATAACATATGTTGTAACGATGGTAGTTTTACAGTTTAACAATATATAACCAATGGTTATATGTAATACCAATGACGGTTAATATATATTGTTTGAAATATAAAATGGGTTGGTAGAGGGTATGAACCCACAACCCTGACAAACCCAACACCTTTAATTAAGCATACCATCCAATCACCCAATGGGTGGAACACTGTAAATTTTTTCACCTAAATACCATTTAAACTCACCCTTGTTTTATTCGACCAAGGGAACAAAGTTGAGGGCAGAGTGGAACCAGGTGGAAGCTAACAGAATGTGGAGGGCCAAGGGAACCAAGAGTAAAAATTTATGGGTGCAATTCCCAAAATAATATTCCTAGGGTATATCCTAAGAAAATTGTTTAGAATATTCCCTTTAAATTCTATTGTGGAACCTTGAATACTCTTTGGGGGTCCAGAGTTGACGGTGGAAAAATATAACTGATTTTATACTCATTTTACTCAGAATTTTGTAAGGATTTCACTTGTGTAGTTATATTTGGGATTTGAGCAACCCATTTTCAGATCACTCTCAAAAATAGAGGTATAATGATGTATTTTTCCATGTATTTTTGCTAAGATGAATGAAGAAGCCTCTCCACTTTAAAGTTGGGCCCAAAGACGTAGCCCACATTGGGTGAACTCTATTATCAAACATTGGGTGCATTGTCTTTATGGTCTCCCTTATGTTGCTTCTTATTTAAGTGTTTTCATATATGGTTTTTTACGCGCTCATTTATGTGATTATGCTAACATCAACTGAAGTAAAGATCTTGGATCAATTTAACCAACATTTCCCCCATCCCAACTAACAATTTATTCAACATTTCTCCCCACCCCCACCAATTTACCCAATATTTCCCCTTACCCCCACCCTCATATACTGGTGAGTTGGGGGTGGTACGAAATATTAATTACAAGGCAGTGGTGGAAGGAAATATTGGGTAAGTTATTACACTATCCAAATTTTCCCTCCATCCCACCCCATTTTTACCCATTTCCTTAGTTAAAGTACCACAAACCACACATTAGCCACACATTAGCACATGTGGTTGATATACATTGGCATCATTTGTTATTTCATCATTTGTATAATGACAATTTCCACCTTTTCCATAATTTATTATTTGATAATTTGCATGGTAATTTTATAATTATATTAGTTAAATTTGGAAAGATAAACATGAATTTAAAGATGCAAGATAATTAATATTTGAAATCCCATATGTAGAGAAGGTAAAGACAATATGCCGACATCTTTCATTTATGGCCATAAGAGAAAGGTTTAGATTGAAAAATAAATACGTGTAAAATATTTTAAACTAAATAAGTTTCTTGACCTTATACCCAGCTAACATTTCTTATCATTTGAATGTTAAAAATATTTTTCAAAATGTCTGGATTAAACTAAAAGTCTTTTTTTCTATAAACTATTTTATTATTCCCACTTTATTACACCACTATTGATTTCCAATTTTGTTTTAATATATTTTTTTTCTCTTTATCTCTTTCTTAAGATATACTTCAACATTTATTTCCCACCATTCATAAGCCAATTATGACTTTTAAGAAATGATGATGATGATTAATATCCACTAAGACCAATGTGGTCTATCAGACCTTGAGAAAGTATGATATTAATTGAGGCTCTTTATTATTTTATTTCTATGATAAAAAATAAGGGAAGGAAGCAATCTAAGATCATTGTAATTTTGTTGACTTAACAATTCAAGAAGGTTGGTAATGTGGAAAATGTTTTGGAAATGAGAACAAATGTGAGTAAGAAAGTGGTAATCCAAGAGAAAGTGATTTTCATATTCAATCCTCTTAGTATCGCAAAGGTGAAAAATTATTTCATCCCAAGGTGTTTTGGGAATGGACCAATGTTGATTTCAGTTTGAAGCGCATGAGAACCAGTTCTTATGTTCACAATGTTCATCTTCTTCTTAGCACTAGTCAAGACATAAAGATTATTCTAGTTAGCAAGAGTGGGGTTGATCACCTCCTTATAATACCTTAGCTTCCTTTGCCCCTCTAGCTCCTTATCATCCCACAACTTATCCTTAAATTTGGAAGTATTTTTATTATTATCCTTCTTCTCTGAGATGATTTCCTCCTTCATTCCCCAATGGTCAATCCAATACTAGCCATCCTTGTGTCACCCCTTCTTGCGCTGGACATGGCAGTTTTTCCTATAGTTAGAAGAAATTTTGGGGAACCTCTTTCCTTACATGTAAATTTTATTATTATGCATAAGATACGTAAAAATATCCATGATTTCAATGGAGGAAAAGCTAGCTTCAATCAAGAGGATATGATAGGGAGTCTTTCCTTTAATCATGAGCCTATAGTTATAAATTTATTTTGGATCAACTCATTCTTCCTCCAAGATTCTCTAGATATACTGCAACCCAAAACCTCACAACCATATTGATCTGAAATGATCATATGTTAAAACTGAACTAGAATTGTTTATGCCAACAGTGAATTGAATGTTAACTTAAAGTGCTGAAATCGTGAGAACTTCTTGAGAATAATGACTTTATGACAGTTGATAAAACATAAGTAAGATGCAAAATAGAAGTGAAAACATCAAATACACAGTGATACCATAAAAAAAGATTGATTACGGATTTCTTCCCTGATGGACTACGTCTCCAGGTCCGCTTTCAAGATGGGCTACTGCTTTATTAGGATTGATACCAAAGGGGTTGATTACACAGAAATTTGACCAAATTGAATGTGCACGCAGGCACTTCTGGTCACTATCATAAGATATCTCTCTATACCATCTTTCCAACACCTATTACGGTTCCCAATTCTTACTCTGGATGCTCCTGTTACACTGAAAACAAATCAATGTATATCCCTTGAGAACTTACACATGAAACTCAAAACCACTCTCCCCTCTTCAATGAGCAAAATAACCTTTTAAAACCATACAAGTACATTCAAACTCCCTCACACTAAGTTTAGGAATGAATTAGCTGAAATTAGGGTTTTTTTGGTCTCGGTCTTATCATGTTTGAACACCTTAGGGTTAACATGTATGGTGGTTAAATTAATATAGATCGAAACTCTAACAAAAACCCAAAATAAAACCATATAATAAATTCGAAGACCATTAGCTATTTGCCAACAGAGTAGATGGGAGACAGCACATGTGAATGCCGTTACTAACCCGCAGTTATAGCCCCGCAGTTCCATTGCATGCTGGCCGAAATGGTTAACCGTTGGTGGATATGTGTTACTCCAGTCACATGGATATGGCTACCATTGGGTTTAGACTCCACTGTCTGTAAACCCCGATTGCAATTTTAATTTCCACTGGCTGTTCACATGGCCTTTTGAATCGGTGACCTGTTCCATCCATCTGTAGGATGAACAACTTGTGAAGATGGTCTAATAACCTGTTATGAACATGGCAATTGATTTCTTTCCACAAAATACCATGAGTTAGTGATTCATAATCATATTTGAAAACAATCTATACTGGATATTTTTCAATACTATTGACATGTCTTAACAATCTATATTACAGAATAATAGAGACAATCAAAGATATTCTTGACATCAAACCAACTACTTGACTTGATATACTTTCCTGATTCCTGATTACTAAGTGAACTTGCTACAATGAACTCATCAAATTGTAATATGAAAACTGCTGCAACTTAGTTTGATTTTGAAAGTATTGAAGTGGTTGTTGATTTTTTTGAATCATTGTTTCCTTATTCATTAAATGATGTTTTCATTGATTAGCACTTTCCCCTAATGCATAAGTTTCCCTTAGCTATTTTGGATATTTTGACACTGCTTTAGAAAAGGCTTTGATATGAAAACAAAATGGCTTTCTCTCCACCTGAAAAGAGGCTTCCAAACCATCTGAAACATAAAATGGTGACACAATACAAGAGAAATTTAACATTGACTTTCCCCAATACTGACCTGCATCCTTGTAACTGATAATTTCCAAAATTGGACTAAATTGATTCATTCTGACATTTGGAAGACGAGATTTAGGCACACACTGTAATTCATGTTGTATTACCTTCTTATGAGTAAGATGTTTGGTTTCTTTAAATAGAACTGGAGAAGTTTATACTTATTTGATCAAACTATCTTTAAGTTGAGACCCATAACTTGAACAAACATCCCATCGATTCTTATGTTGTTCCTTTATACACATGATTACACGTATATTATTTGTACTTTTTAATCACTTCATCTAATTAGCAACAATATTCAAGTGATTTTTACTTTGATGTGCCCTGACAATAAATTCAACCCCATCTTTATTAAGGTGATATTTATGCTCTCTTTTGTAAAAGACTACGTCACAATCATAAAGATAAGGACTTCCTAAGACAACTCCACATATTTCTACTGGAACAACATCTAGTTCCACTTCACCAATGTAATTAGCTGTAATCACAAATCTTAATCGACACTATTTTGTGAGTTTTATCTGAGTTGATTTATTTAGCCATCCTAATGGGTAAGGTCTTGGATTATTCTGTGTCTCCAAATCCAAACTCTCAACTAAATATTCAGATATTAAATTGGCTTGTGATCCACTGTCAAACATTGAATCAATCTTTCTATGCTTAGAAGTTATCCTTATGTTATACAATTCAACTATTTTATCCTCATTTGAAGGATTTATGTTTGATGAAGATGCAATAGTATTCGAACTTGAAACAGTGTCAGAAGTTTTAAGTGTCGAAACTATGGCAGTTATCCTCCTTTCATCCCCTGAATTTGAACCTAGATATTGCTGGATTGCTGCAATTGCCTTCTTTTCATCCTTCTCCTTAAGGAACTTTTTAAGCATAAGTTCTAGATGAAGTTTCTAACAATTAGATTCATCATGACCGATTCTCTGACAATGAGAACAAGTAGGTCTTTCCTTCTGAGATATCACTGATTTCTTTTTCTTCAAATTATTCTTCCCTTTACTATCATTGGAATCTTTGATTTCCAACTCTTTGGATGATTGTGGTGAAAACTTGAATGATATTCCACCTAATTCAATATGTATGGCTTGAACACACACTTCATCAAAATCATCAGGATTAAACATCAATAATGTATGCTTCAGATATGAATGTAAAATGTTGATGTATTTTAATAAAGTTTCACGTGTATCCAATGAAATACCAAGTGCTAATGCTTTCTTTCTAAACTCCTAAGTAAACTCCTAAACACTCTGCCCTTTACCTTGCCTCAAATGCTACCAATCAATAACAGCTTGCTACATGTATCCTAAAGGATAGAATTGTTTCCTAAGAGCTTCTAAAAACTTAGACCATGAAGAGTTGACTTTTCCTTTTCTTTTTACATCTATTTGAGTTTTACTTTCCCACCAGATTAAAGTTGTTCGCCCCATTCTAAGTGTAGCTAATTGAATTTTCATTTTATCGTCAGAAATGTTCTGAATATGAAAATACACTTCTAACTGCTTAATCCAATTATCTAACTTTTCAGGATTCATTTCACCATCATAAATAGGTAATCCAAATTTTACAACAAGTTTCAAAAGAGAGGTTTTATTAGGTTTCTTTTTTGTTTCAGATTCTATACTGGAAGAAGAAGAAGAAGAAGAAGAAGAAGAAGATGACGATGGAGATGATGGAGGTGGAGGAGGTTTATTAGCCTTGCCTTTACCTTTGTCCTTCTTCGATGTCTTTGAAGAAGAGGCTACGTCTCTCGCCTTCTTGTCTTCGTAGAGTTCTCCCAACATCTGTTGCATAGTCAAGAATGCTTGCTAAAATTGTTCATCACTCATCTTAGTTTCAAGATTTTCACCTGCATCAGATATTGTCGTGGTTGACTTATGAATGAATCTTTGCTTTCCAATCTCTAGATCAATCAGCATGAGGATTCCTTCTGTACATTGTGACTTCAACCTGGTTAACATTGACTGACAAATTCTACAAACGAAACTTGCTCGGATACCAAATTATATGATGTGAAATGATCATATGTTAAAACTAAAGTAGAATTGATTATGCCAATATTGAATTGAATGTTAACTTAAAGTGTTGAAATCGTGATAATTACTTGAGAAGAATGACTTTATGATAGTTGATAAAGCATAAGTAAGATGAAAAATAGAAGTGAAAACAACAAATACACATCGATACAAGAAACCAAGATTGATTACGAAGTTTGTCCCTGATGGCCTACGTCTCTGGGTCCGCTTTCAAGATGGGCGACCGCTTTATTAGGATTGATACCGAAGAGGTATATTACACAGAAATTGGAGCAAATTGAATATGCATGCAAGAACTTCTGGTCACTTCCATAAGATAGCTCTCTGAACCAGCTTTCCAATGCCTGTCACAGTTCCCAATTTTGACTCTTGATGCTCCTGTTACACCGAAAAAAAATCAGCCTATATCCCTCGAGAACCTGCACATGAAACTCAAAACCACTCTCCCCTCTTCAATGAGAAAAACAACCTTTTAAAGCCATGCAAGTACATTCGAACTCCCTCATACCGAGTTTAGGAAATAATTAGCTGAAATTAATTTTGTTTGGTCTCGGTCTTATCATGTTTAAACACCTTAGGGTTAACATGTATGGTGGTTGAGTTAATATAGGTTGAAACTTCAACAAAAACCCAAAATAAAACCATATAATAAATTTGAATACCATTAGGTGTTTGCTAATTGGGCGGAGGGGAGACAACGCATGTGAACGCCATTACTAACTCGTGGTTATAGCCTAGCAGTTCCGCTGTGTGCTGGCCGAAACAGTTAACCATTGGTGGATATGTGTTACTACGATCACATGGATACGACTGCCATCGCGGTTAGACTCCGCTGTCTATAAACCCTGACTGTGAGTTTAATTGTCACTGATTGTTCACATGGCCTTATCACTGTGGTTCTGCTATGGTTAACGCCCACGGTTAGGGATTGCGGTTAAGGCCCTAACATCTTCGTTGTTCATATGAACAACAGTCCTCATGCATTTTAGGCCCACGGTTTTATGACTATTATATGTATTTTGTTTATTACATAGTTTTGTTTGTAATACAATAGCCCGAGAGGGTTTTAGTCATAGGTTTAATGTATTATGTCTAGGTTTTTTGTAACTTAGGTTTTTTTACATGGTTTGGAATGTATTAACACATAGTTTTTAATGTAACATGGTTTGATAGGGTTTAGGACTTAGGATTAATGTATTTAAAATATATTTGTTTTGTAATGTTTGGTGTAGGTATAGGTTAGGGTTTAGTATATGTTTAGGCATTTACATCAAGAACCATTTACAACCAATTGTCACCAAGTGACATTCAAACCCACACATATATCTTCGACACAAAACTACATTTGCGATGACATCACATGACGACAAATCTGTCGACAACCAAATCCCGCAAAATGGATGACAAACCCACGTCGACACCAAATCCTAGCGGAACTGTTGACAACCACATGTCGACAACCAGGTTCCAAACCATATCACCATGAAAATAATATACATTACCAAACAACCTAAACCATAAACATCACTGTCGAAGCCAATGACATCGGACCTGAATACTTACGATGAGACTAAACCTGTGTAACTGATCTGACATGATCCTCCTAGATCACATATAAACTAATAGGGGTGTAAAGAGTCTCAAAGAGGAATTGTTTTACTCCAAACCCAAAGATTAGTCAACTTACAATTGTTTTCAAGCTCATAATAAACTTTCTAACCTCCAATAATTCTTTTTTCAAAGCTATAATTCCAATTGAGTTGATGATGCATGTCAATACCTAAATATTTGTATGAGAAAACCTTCTCGAAGTAATTGTCATCATAGATAAAATTATCATGGTTGATATTTCTGGATTTAATTATCATGACTTTAGTGTTGTCATTATTAACATTCATAACAGTGATACCCATCTTGGAATAGTAACCATGGAGGATTTTAACTTTCCCTTCAAGACAATCAGGGATTCTTGCTAGAAGAATGATATTGTAAGCATAAAAAGATTAATGATCGTACTAGCAAGGTTGGGGACATTGCATCTCACAACTTCTAAACACTCTTCTAGCTGATCAATGTAAATGCCAAAAAGGGTAGGGGAAAGTGGACACTCTTGCTTAATGCCAATATTGCATTTAATCTCTTTAGACCAACCCTTGGTGGTCTTAAGCTTGGGACAAAATTCTCATATAGTCAAATTGCAATAGACCTCAACTCCAAAGGAACCATCCTCTCTACGAGTCTTTTCCATAACTTACCTCGAGGAACAATGTCAAAATATTTTCTAAGGTCAACAAAACAACATAAGAGATTCGTTTTACTATTGCGACATTACTTGGTAATGATCCTAAGAGTGACAAGATGGTAAATATTTGAGTGATGTATCCTAAACCTAGCTTTCTATTTAGCTCTTTTACCATGGCTCTAAAGACAGAGGCTAATATTATTTTCCAAAGTGAGCCCATACAATTTGGCTAAAATGTGGCTAATCGTAATGGTCCTATAGTTAGAGAGAATGCTTTTATCTCCAACTTTAAAGAGAGACACAATGAGGACTTGCATCCAAGGTTTAGCGAAGCTGCATTTCACTGCCAATTTGAGAAGTTTGTGAATATGAGGGATGGGGATCGATCTTCCCATATTGAAAATTTTAGCTTGGTAATCTTTAATATCCCTAGATTTCCCATTAGTGAGCTTCTTGATCCTTAACTGCCAAGTCTTCCAAGGAGAAGATATCCTCCTCTATATGAGTATTTAAGATGAGTTCCATTGTGTCTAGGGAGTCATATAGATTCTTAAGATAAATATTCCATTTTTTAAAGGGGATCAAATTATTTTCTTTAGATTTATGAACAATTATATTCCTCCAAAACTTTCTAGGATCAAATTTAGAAAGGATAAGAAGACACCCTTTTCTCTTATTAATATAGGTTATTTTATTCCTTTTGATAAGAGCTTTGTACACGCTTATTTTTTCATGTTGTACAGTTTCATTAGGAGAATCTCTAATCACACTTTTGGTAGTTTTACAATTATTATCATACCAACTATTGGAAGTTCTATTCTTTTTTTATACGACATATCGATAGATAATTTGTTAATGATAGTGGAAAGGGTTGTAGTAAAATTTTAGTAGATGTGATCGATATTATCATTATATGTTAAAAAACCTAAATCTCACTTTAAATCTTATAAGAAGAGATCCATTTTACTTTTTTCAAAATGAATGTGCCTTTGACTCTCATAATTCTTTTGCATGTGGTTGGTGTGCATGTCAAGATGTAGGGTTTAGGATAAAAGTTTGTGGTCATAATTAGGCTCATGGTCATTTAGGAAGTCAAAAATTACAATATAGTTGAGAAAATAGGTGCGTAATCCACAATAATATTACCTAGACTATGAATACAAGTCCTCTGGCCAGAGGTTCGCCACTTATTAATACCATTGCAAATTATCAGGTTTTGGGAACTGCAAAGCTCGATAAGCTTGGTGCCAAATAGGTTCTTTATTGTGCCTTCAAAATTTCTTTTGAATCTATTATCTAAGTCACACTCCTCATCTAGCGAGAGGGGGTTAGGGTTAGATTTATTAATTAAGAGAGTAGCCTGGTTAGTATTGGTTTTAGAATTGAAATCCCCAAGCAAAAGGAAATTACCTTCACTCTTTAGACTGTGGATATCTTTTTTTAAGTTATTGAAGGGGAAATTATTATCCAAGTTTTTATTCTTTTATGAGGTAGAGTTGATAGGGGTGAAATAAAAGATTGCGAGAAAAATCACATTGGTGTTAGAAAACAAAATTTTGATCCACGCGTACAAATTGAGGGGGTCGCTCTTATGAAGCTGGATGTGGAAAGAAACATAATTTTTTATATAAAAAGCTATACCACAAAAACCTTTATGAGAGGATTTCTTGTTCCAAGTTGACCAGAGAATGAATCCATCTATGTGGGGGACCCTATATTAATCATGCTCCCAAGTTTCAACTAAGAAAATAAGATCAATATCACTCAGGATCCAACTTAATGTAGGACCTTTACGCCATGGAAAACCATGAAAGTTCCAGAAAAGGACCCAAAGTGTTCCTATTTCCTATTTATCACATTTATTTTGGATTCTATCTCTAATAATAGCTTTCTTATTTCTAATGATTTATCATTTCCCTTCCTTTCTTGTCCCCTTCACCTTTTAAACCTCTTTGCTTAATTCAGCTTGGTCTTTAGGAATAAGGTCTTCATTTATAAAGATTATTGATCCTTTTAGGCTCGCATATTTACAAAGTATATGTAATGTATGATAATTACAACTGACCTTAACACAGATCCATCTATGTTTATTCTCAAGTATCTTTCCCACCCATTTTGCTTTTGTTAGATAAGTTGTTTGAATTTGTGATTTAGTTTTCAATTGTTATTTTACTATTTCTATTGTGTCCTCATCATTTTTCTCTTTTATGCCAACAATTATAAGGTTTAGGGATATTTTGTGGTGTTCATGATCTAGTTGAATTAGTTTGTTCATTTCCTCTTTTATGGGTTTGATAACTGTTATTTTCTTTGTTCTATTTACGGCTGAATTATTGTTTGTGAGAATAATTTCGGCAAAATCACATAAAAAATCATTTGTCGACGCGTTTCGAACCAACTAGAGTGGTTCATCGTCAGGACAAGTTGAAGATCCAAACTGAGCGATGAGTTAAATAGGGACAACAGGTCATTCCAACAACTAAATTTGACTGATTAACGGTTAAACAGGACCTCTAACAGCTAGGTTTGACCAGGTCCAAGGGGAGGGACCTAAATTTTATTTAATTATTATATTAATCTCTTTATATATTATTATATTAATTAATATAATATAATTATATTATTTATTAATAAGTTAATATATATTACTAATATAATATTATCAATTATTAAGATATTTATTTCCATATATATATAATTGGTTTCCATTTATAATATCGTATTAATAATAAATTATTTATTTAAATACTGAAAAAATAAAGTAAAATAGTTTATTATCATATACCCATTTATTATTAAGGTAAGAATTTAATTTTTAGAACTTAAAGTAATTAATATTTTATTTATATATTTATTTGTTTATCCATTTATTAATATTAATCTTATTAAATATATTCTATAATAACATATATTTACCATATGAATAAAATTCTTTTAATCATATTTAGTTAATATATTATTAATAATGTTAATCTTTACCATTATATCAATATATTTATTCAAATTAATTGGTAAATATTATTATCACAAATGAAATTTCTTATCTAGAACCTAATTAAAACTTAGAAACTATTATTCTTATTTTATTTACATATTTATTTATTTATTAATATCAATATTGTTAATCTTAATATCACTATTATGATAAACTCATAAAACTATAAACTACTATCATGTTATTAAGATAACATTATCATTAATATTAACTCTAGGCTAATATTACTAGTTCATAATCTGAGTAATCGTTTTTATTTTTTATTCATAGGACTAATATTATTATTAGAGGTGTTATTATTTTACTATTTATAATAGCCCAAGTTATAACTAAATCATAAGGATAATTTCATTTTCTAGGATAAGGGTTCAGGAGATTCAAATATTATTAATTATAATTCAAACTGGATTAAGGGAGGATAAGGATAAAAGAAAAGCAGGAATGAGGAGGCTAGGAAGACAGGGATGGGATCCAGTGACTACTAATCTTCCAGCCGTCATCCCTATTAAGATTAAAAGGCCTTTTTTCGATTTCAAGGGCCTCTCTAAACTTCCAATGGTGAAACTGCACAACTTTTGCAATGACACGAGCCTCTTCAATACAGACATGATGCTTAGTCTTCTCGGCATGCTCCGCAAGGGCCGAGGACTTGGCCCTTCCATGCCTTAAGTCAGCCAAATGCTCATTAATTCTTTGATTAATAGAGCGACCGGTCTCACCAATGTATGGTGTCCCATAGGAACAAGGAATGACATAGACGCCCTTCATGTCTTTAGGGTCGATAGGATCTTTTATAGATCTCAGGGAGCCACGAATGGTATTGAGAGGTCTAAAGGTTGCGGGGACATTGTGCTTCTTCAGAATCCTAGCAATCTTGTCAGTGGTTCCCTGGATGTAAGGAAGGTGAACCCCCATGACACGATCTTTAGGATCTTTTTAGATTGAAGGCTCCTTACACGCCTTGAGGAAGGCTTTCTGACCCAGGTGTCTACTGTAACCATTTTTAACAAAGACATCTAGGAGATGAGCCTTCTCCTTTTCCAAGCTCTTTTCATCAGATATTCTCACAGCATGGGTAGCAAGCGTGCTAAGAACGCCCAACTTCTGAGCCGGGAAATGATGGGAGCTAGCATGCAGATATTGATTAGTATGAGTTTTCTTTCGAAAAACTTGGTGAGAAAAGGAACCATCCTCATTCTTAGATATGAGAACATCCAGGAACGGAAGACATCCATTGACTTCCATTTCCATAGTGAATTTGATGGCTTTAATGTTGTCTCTCAGGGTGCAATTTTATTCAACCATGATTGTTTTTTGTGTTCAATATCTTGCCATCTTTCTTTCCTTTAAGGTCAGTTTGGAGTGCTATCATTTTATTTTATAATTATTTGTAGTTGTTTCCAACCATTATATATAATTTGATTTATGTTCCATGAGCATTGTAGATGGTTCTGGTTTAAGTTGTCTTTCTCTTTCTTGTTTTCACTTTTCTACAGATTCAATGTAATCATAAATACTCTCTATGGTAATTTTTGGTAATTTTTCTTGGACTCCTTTTGATGGGGGAGGTTTAGAAATATGGGGAGAAGAAATCATATTTTTAAAAAATAAAACTTAGTAAGAAGAAAGAAAAAATAGGTTAAAAGGAAAGTATAAGCCTGGGATATTTGAACCCATGGAGATTGCAATAATATAAATTCAGACTGCATAAGTATATTCAATGAATACCTTCAGATTCCCGAGCGAGATCCTCAAAGTCACATACAATATAATAGAGACTTAAATTATCTTCAACCTCAGATCATAGACTCACAGTGCCATCTTGCACTGCAAAGGCTTTGGTTCAATATATCACTGTAGAGCTTACTATAATGGAGACTTCGAAACTGTATATGTATATCAACACAAATCTTACCGTAGGGACTTTGTTTCAATATATCACTGTGGAGACTTTGTATCAGTGTTTGAGTGATGTAAAAACATTTATTGCAGAGAATTTGTTTAAGCTAAGTATATATTTAAATATAATTTATTTGTCCTCAGACCACACCGCAAAGACTTTGGTTCAATACTAAAATTAAAGATAATTTCTTTGACCTTAAACATCACTGCAAAGAATATAGTTTCTTCGACATCAGACCACATCACCTAAAATTTCTTTGACCTCAGACCATAGACTCACATTTTAACTATCAACATAAATAATGCCATTCTTTCATCCATAATTTTATCTTCTTTTAATGACCAACATAGTTAATGCTTGTTTGTTGTTCAGTCTTATTTTGTTTTCTAATGTCATTAGATACTTGGTTTTATTTTTTCATTTTTACATGCAATAATCATTTAAGAAGGTAACAAAATGGATAATGTGTATAAGGTGTGGTATGATAAACATGTAAACAAAAGAACACCAACATTATGGGTATGCCTTAACGAGCAATTAAATGTAGCTCATAACACAAAAAATAAAATATTCATTCACTAATTAACTAGGACAACTACATTAATATATTAATGTGGTTGATATAGCCGAAGGCTTCATATATTATACCATTGATAAATATATAACAATAAAAATAATAATACAAAAAAATTATTGCAATTAAAAATGTTATTATTATCATTATAATTAAAAAAATATTGCAATAAAATAAATAATAATTATTTAATATTAAATGTTATTTTATTATTATTTACTTTTAAATTATGTAATATTAAATTAATTATCTAATAATATTATTATTAAAACCATAGGAATATGAACCCTTATATAAATAAACCCAAAGAATTGATATTATACACCCAAGGGAATAATAAACCAAAAGGATTTATACTATAACCCCAAGGGATAACGAACCCAAGGGAATAAATATTATAAACACAAGGGGCTCCGCAGTAGACCGTAAGGGTTTTGGTTAACCCTTTCACTGAAACCTGTTACCTCTCAGCCCGCAAAACTGTTGTGGTCTGTTACCCGGCCCAATTTTTTAGGTCCATCTATCGCTTTCAGGATTACTTCAGCTAAAATGGGTGAAGTTATGGAAACGGAGGAGGCTGTTGATTATTCAGAAGATCTGCATCCTGAACAGGTGATATTTGGGTGCCCTAACTTTTCATCTGCAGACGCCAACCCTAGTCAACCGCATATACCTTCTCCGGTGGTAACCCTACCGGTAAATAGCTCTGCTCAGCTATCAGCTGGAAATTCTCCCCGAGGTTCTCCTGCCTTGGACCTTCCCCCTCTGTCCCCTGTGACCCTTCGCTTTCTGTCAACTGTTATCCCTCTGTCGCCCTCTTTTGATCCTCATCCGCACAATACAACCTTCTTCGTTGAGACATCTTCGGGTCTTCCTATTTCGGTAACCGCAGCTCCCTTTGTCTCCCTTCACTCGCCCTCGGGCTGTTTTGAGACTCCCGTTATTAGGGTTAGACATTCAAAATCGATTCATTTGGAAGGTTCCCTGGACCCATTAGTGGATCACCCATTTGCACTGCGTACTGGGAAGAAAAGAACCAAGTGTGTTAAAGCGACGACAAGGGACATCTCGATTCGTTTTGGAGATACCTATACTATAAGGGAAGCAACTATTATGGCGAGTACCATACTTGTTGGGCATGTCCGTGGGAGGGCGTATTCGGCGACCAGACTCACCCAATGGGTAAAGGAAATTTGGGGAGGGGCTCTCAAGGAATTACCTGAGGTGCAATTTTTACCCAGAGGCTGGTTTGCTCTTCATGTTTCAAAGGAGAACTATACAGACTTGGCGTTGGCTAGGTATTGGCACATTGAGATGGCGCCGGTACTATTAAAGAGATGGAACCATCTATTTGATTCGGAGAGAGAAAAAATTGGAGCTGGTCCTCTGTGGGTTCGTATGTCGGGGCACCCTCTACAGTATTGGAGTGAGGAGGTTTTCATGCGCATTGGGAATGCGTTGGGATCATATCTTGATCATGATCGAACCTACGTTGAGTCAAGGAACATAACTCTTGCGCGCATCTTGGTATATTTGGATACCCGCGAAGGTTTGGAGGAGAAGATTACCCTGCACTGGGGGAAATATACAAGGGTTCAGATATTGGATTACGAAGGGGTTCCATTTATATGCCGCCACTGCCATAAGGTGGGGCATATATTCAAGGACTGTCTTCTCAACAAGAAACAGGAAGAAACCCCTGCGCCATCCAATGCTCCCTCGAGGACTATTTCGTCGGCCACTCTGTGTACTTTGGCGCCTGGACCTTCCATCAGCATCCCTCCAAGTGCACCTGGAGTTGCTCGCAATACCCTCTCGCCGCCGGTTACCAGATCTCGGGCTGCTGCAGTAGCTGCCACTGCTTCGGGTACATCTCTCTCTCCTCTTTTATCTTGTATTTCTCCTTGCTCCTCTTTGCATATTCCATCCATGTCTGTTGCATATTGCACTTTACCCTCATCTCTGGTCTATACTCCATCGGTGCCCTCTTTGCATCCTCTCCCCTCACCATCCTCATCTCCATCCTCACCTCGGGGGTCAAAACACCATTATAATCTTCGCCCTCGCTCACAACTCCATGGATCTCATCTTAAAATTACTAGTTTGGGTATTGTATCATCCGGGTCGACTCCCTTTCCTGTCCGGGGGAGAAAATCTTTTTTGTCTAAAGCTATCAGGCGTGCTGGAGCGGAGGTGGCCTCTAGGCACCAATCGACAGTTGATGGGGTTCTTAGAGCAGCGAACACCCCTGGCAATCCCCCTCCATGAAGTGCCTTTCTTTTAACTACAGAGGCTTGGCTAGCACCTCCAAGAAACTAGATTTTCACAGTATTTTTGAATTTGTACCTGTTGACATCTTTCTCCTCCAATAAACGCTCGGCCCAGCTGACCCTATTACCAATTCCTTATCCTCCATTATCCCAGGATGGCAGGCTTTTTCTCTGGACTCTACTGGAAGATCGGGGGGCCTCACAATAGGCTACAATCCATCTACCATCAAAGCACTTGCTTCCTGGGGAGGTCAGGGGTTTTTTGGGCATAGACCCCTGTCAACAAACGAAGAATATTTGGAATCATTTGCTGGGTCTATCTATCTTCTCTGTTGACAACATCATTATTGGGGGTGATTTAAACTTCTCCTTGGGATATGGCGAATCTTGGGGATCCATGGATCAAGTAGACTCGATCACAGGTTATATGACAAACCTTCTGGAGCGACATAACCTGATTGATGTCCCCATGCACAAACCACTACCTACTTGGAGGAACAGAAGAGTTGGAGAGGCAGCACTTGCCCGCAAATTAGACAGATTTATTATGAAAGAAACCCTTATTCAACAGCTGCATTTCTACAAACAATGGATGGGTACTGGAGGCATATCAGATCACTACCCAATATACCTGGAGATTCTGGGTCCTCATAAAAAGCCAAAAGCCCCATTTAAGTTCAATCATGGCTGGCTACAGGATCCATCATATATCAATATGGTAAAGGAATTTTGGACTCAAAACCCGATTGGTAGGTCAAATTCCCTAGCAAAAGGATTCTGCTCTAACCTATCATAGCTCAAGCACCTCTCTATAAAATGGGCTAGAGAAAAATACCAAATGGAAAACTTAGCTCTTCTGCTCATAGAATCTGAACTCTCCACATTATTGGATGAACGAGGATTGGGGTTTTCCACAGCAGAGGACAAATCCCACCTAGTGGATCTAGAAAACTAGAAGTCAAAAATATTAAAAGATCGAGAGGAAACCATCCATCCTTGCAGCAGAGCCATTTGGTTAAAAGTAGGTGATGACAACACTCGATTCTTCCATAATTATGCAAAAGGCAGAAAGGTCAAAAATACAATCTAGAATATCCCATTTCCAGAGGGCGGAGTAGCAGACTCCTTCAATAAGCTCTCACACCTGGGATCTTCCCACTTCAGGAATCTCTACAAACAACCTCCAAGCTCAACTATTGTTGATATTATCAACATCGCTGGACACTTCCCCAGGTTTGTAAATGAGGATGAGTCGGAGGCACTATATGATCCTATGACACCTAGGGAACTTGAGGGCACTCTAAAATGGTTCAAAAAGGAGAAAAGCCCGGGTCCGGACGGTTGGACCATTGAGTTCTACATTTCTTTTTATGAACTTCTCAGCCATGATTTACTAAGGGTGGTGGAGGAATGCAGGGTATCTGGGTCATTTTACAATGCCATCAATTCAAATGTCATAGCCCTTATTCCCAAATCGAACTTGCCTTCCTCCTTCGATGATTATCGCCCCATCTCTCTGTGTAATGTGCTCTACAAGATCATCTCCAAGATCATCGCAAATCGCCTCCGACCTATTTTGTCCCGAAATATAGCCCCTTAACAATTTGCTTTCCTTGAACATCATCAGATACATGAAGCCATTGGTTCGGCTCATGAAGCCTTTTATACAATTTGGACCAGGAACCAAAAAGCCAGTATCCTAAAGATTAACTTGGCTAAGGCTTTTGATCGTGTTAGCTGGCTCTACATCAAGATGCTCCTCATCCACTTGGGCTTCCCCATCAATTTCATTTCCTGGATCATGGCTTGTATCACCACCCCCACCTTCAATGTCCTGATAAATGGGTCAGCATCACAGTTTTTCCATTCTAAACGTGGTCTCAGATAGGGTTTTCCTCTGTCTCCCCTACTGTTCTTGATTTTTATGGATGGACTAAGTCGATTGATTACATCAGCTAAGAGTAATGGGGAATTTAGTGGACTCAAAATATCTGACGATTTCTTTCTCACCCATCTTCTTTTCGTGGATGATGTCATGATATTCCTTGATGGTAGCATCAGGGACTCTCGTACATTTTCAAAAATCCTCAACCTTTTTTCATCTGCCACTGGGATGCTTGCAAACCATACAAAATCATCAATCATCCTCACCAAAACCTCTATCCAGGAGTCCCAATTTTCTCGGCAACTTTTCCCATTCTGCATTTGTCCCTTAGATCGTGGTCTCAAATATTTAGGTTTCTGGATCAAGCCTATCAGCCAAAAGATAGCTGACTGGGTTTGGCTTGTCTCAAAACTGGAAAAGCGCCTTAACATATGGAGTCACCGATATCTATCCAGAGCAGGTAGACTTGTATTGGTTAGATCTATTCTGGAGGCTACACCGGTCTTTTGGATGGCTCTTGCTTGAATTCCGAGGAACATCTTGGCAAGATTACACCAATTATGCAACAGATATCTTTGGAATGGGAACCAGGACAAACGAATATTTGCATGGGTGGGATGGAAGAAGATAGCACTACCCAAAAAATGGGGAGGCTGGGGATTAAAAGACCTGCCCACATTTGCAGAGGCCCTTGCTGCAAAAATGGGATGGACGTTACTCACAGGCCATAATCCCTGGACTAGCATTACATATCACAAGTACATTTGGCCTATGAACATAATGGAATGGATCCGACTTCCAAATTGGCCTAAATCTGGTATCTCATATGTATGGAAAGCACTTCTAAAATCCATGCCTCTCATTAGGGACAACCTGGTATGGAAAATCAATGATGGATTTATGGATCGTATCGGTACAGAACCATGGAATGGGTGCGGAGGCAGACATCTATTATCAGAGGCTCTCATACAACACCTAAATACTCACGAGATCAAAGTACTCATTGACATCGCAGATCCTCACAACTCATCTATATTAGATCAGCGCTGGAAATCCACACTACAAATCAATCTTCCACCCCACTGGCACTAGGAATGGACCGATTATATTAATGCATTGACAGAATCTCACATCAGGATTAAACAGGGGCTGGATGAACTTATTTGGCATCAATCTGAGAATGGATTGTATACACCAAAGTCGGGCTATATAACGTTGATCTCGCATAATGTACCGGATCTGATCTCATTCTAGTGGAAGTCAATTTGGAAGCTCATTGCGCCTCCCAGGACAAAACACTTTTTTTGGTGTATTCTAAAAGGTATAGTTCCCACTGGCGAATATCTTATGCGTAGAGCTATATACGGACCTACCTGGTGCACTTTATGCAAAAACGCTACTGAATCGAGTCTCCACATGTTCCTAAATTGCACAACACTCACGAACCTGTGGCAATCTGTAACCACAACTATACACTTCACAGGCACATGGGAAGGTGATGATATTAACAGAGCCTAGGAATTATGGTATAATCAACACAAAGGATCCAAAATCCAGAGCCTTCCCATTATTATCAGCTGGTACCTCTGGTTGGCTCAAAACCGGGCTATATTTGATGATAAACCTGTGAGCTGGCCACACCTATCTGCTCTTGTTATATCGGATTATAATGATATGCCTGAGCCTACACAACCTCGTACTCGAAGACCCCGCGACCCTCCGCATATTGATAAATGTTTTCCTTGGGCCTTTTTTGATGGTGCTGCCCAGCAGCAGGGGTGCGGGGGTGGTTTTATTTTATACATCAACGAACATCATTACTATAAAGTCCGGATGGATTTGGGGATTGGCTCAAACAATTTCGCTGAACTCATCACTCTTCGTCATCTCATGCATTTCTCTTTGGGGCATAATTGCATGAACATTCATATATTTGGAGACTCGAAGATCATCATAGATTGGTTCAACAATATTACTGTTTGTCATACACATACACTCAGTAACATATTGGATGAAATAAATATATTGAAGGCACGGTTTATTGACATTACTTGCAATCATATCTACAGGGAACACAACAGCAGTGACGATCAACTTTCCAAGGATGCCACGACACTTCCCCGAGGAGAGTGGATGATTCAGGAGCAGCAAGGGTCAAATGCATATCAACACTATCATCGACCTTATATAGACCCACATTATCATAGGGCGGTTTATGATCCAGATTTAAACAGGAACGCAACAAATTACAGAGATAACCATATACACAAAGATGCAGCGGAAATAATACTTCATTTCATTAATGGAAAATACTGAAACATGCTTACAATCAGAAATGGAAATACACTAGCTAGGGCGATGGTAGCTTATCTCTGAGAAGAGATGTGATGGCTACATGCCTCTGAACTGTGTTACAATGAGGCTCGAAGGCCTATTTATTGTTGAGAAACAATGAAAAACCCCTAACAGTCCAAAACCTAACCCTAGGAGATGAAACGCCAAAATGTGGGCCCCATTTGGGGGTAAGTTGGTACATCAACTTCCCGGGGTCGTAACTTTAGCATATGATCTCCGTTTGACGCGTACAATAGCTCATTAGAAAGATCTATTCGAGCACTATCATTGTTGGAACAAGAAACATGGTCCATTCCATGGACCCATGTTGCCCCTGGATTCCTCAAAAAACGTCGTTTAGGGCCTCAAAACGGCTCCGGAAGTTCAGGACTCGAAAAACTGCTAAAAATAGTAAGTTGTGCTACAATTAAGGAAACTGAAAATGCTGAGAAGGACAATGGTGGGGGTCTAGGTGGACTTGGCAGGTGGCCACCAATATCCACCTGGATCACAGACAGTAAATACAAGCAGGCATCAAACTTTCATACCAAGATCAGGCTTCACCTTCCAGAGTGGCCATGAATATCTTCATCAAGCAATCTTCAGGAAAATCAACGTTCAACTTGCGAATATGCATGTGAAATCTAACCAGATGTAAAGCAGCATCATTCCTATCATCATATTTAAACATAGGCAAATTCCTTTGCCAATTTACCTTCGGATTTTATTTGGAAAACCTGGAATGTGATCTCGGCTCATGGGAGCATATCTTCGATCCAACGAAACCATTTTGATAACAATGAATTCACCAAGAGATTCTTCAGGCAACTGGTTCTTGAAGAGTAGAGTCGCCATAAAAGTCTAAACCTTGGGATTTTCGATACTAGAGTCGCCAGGTGAATGATTTTAGCCTTCTGATGTCTGATCGTTGTCCACCATCAACAATTAGATCTGAACTTGATTACATTTTACTGAGAAAACTAGATTTTCAGTTCATAAACTAAACCGAAGATTGACTGAAGCAACATTCATCTACTATGCACTTGCAGAGCAAGAGCAGTTCGAAGGCTACCTGGCTAACTTTAGGTTCCGTCTATAGTTTATAAAAGAAACAACAATAACAAAAAATAAACTTTTCTTCCCCAGCAGATTCACCACTATCTTAGTGCCTAAATCTAACTCAAGCTGAGAAAGGTAGGATCTAGGGTAACATCAAACCATGCTTAAACTGGTAGCTAGCCCTACCAAGTTGGGAGAGGGCTCTCTCTTGTCAATCTCAGCAAAGTATCATCAATAAGGGCTTGAGATTACTGATATGATGACTGATCTTAGGCTAGGTATGTGTGTAAAAGAGTTTTATTGAATTTTAATGATGTTTTTGTTGGCTCAGAGGGAAAGGCAGATTTGGGTCTCGGGAATGAGGCTCAGTTTTGCAGAGATCTCTATGGGGCAAGGTAGGCAACTGATTTGGTACTTCAAATTGAATGAGATGGAGAAATTTAAATAGGTGAGGAGTTGAAGAGGGCAAGAAAACCTCAGGGATCCTCTTCAAACAACTGAAAACATTAAGAAACTAAGCAAACCCTAGGTAGAGCAGTGCAATTTCAATGGATTCTACTTATACTCTTGTTTTTTTAGTTAAGAAGAAACAAGATAATGACATAAATAAAAGATAAGTGAATTCACAATTACAGAAGAAAGCACTATACCAAAACAAAATGCCACATGAATCCCAAAGAGTGCTGCAAACCCTAGTCTCTATTCCTTAGCCAACATTGCTAAAAAATGAATATAATGAAGCTCCAAGCTTTCTCAAACGTCCAACCATGCTAATGACTGAAAATCACAAGATATAGACAAACAATAACTCATCCTAGCCTCTAGGGGTCGAGCTCACTAGTTTAGGAGCTGTTCCAACTAATTCTAAATTGAGAACTACAAATTAAGCAGTGGAATAACTTGCCTCTAGAAACCAGGGAACTGATTCATTCAGTTTCAAACTACTTTTTGATAGATGAATCTACCTCCATGAGTGAAAATTTGACATAATTACATCTAGATCCATTAATTTACATTAAATTACATCACAAGTTTTAAATTAAGGAGAAAATTCAAACTGTCAAGTAACTAGGCGAAAAACAGAGTATACTTGGTCAAACTAAGCAAAATCTCCCCAATGCACTGCGCTGGTTTCTCTATGCATAGAGCTTGTTTGCAGCCACTTTTAAAGGCCTTTCTAATGTCCAAATCTACTCCAAGTTCTCTTGTTGGAAAGATATGCCTGTCTACTTTCCAGAACAAGTGGAATATTTGAATTTGGTCTCCATTTACCCCTTCAAAACTGAGTTCTCCCAACACTGCTTCTTGTGTGTCAAAATAAGGGTAGTAAGGTCATTTTTTGGGTGTTTTTGACCTTTTTGAGGGATCAAAACCTGTCAAAATTTCTCAGCCATTGGTAGGAAATCATATTTCTTCATGCCAAATCAAAAAATGCTTAGTTTTTATCATTTGGAGGCCTCCATCAATAGCAAGCTCCAGGTGGCGCGACGTATAGGGCAGAAAATTCTGTGTTTTAGCCCAAAATTTTCAAAAATGCAAAAAGTGTCCCAAATTTTTTGAAATTTGGGCTGAGTCTTCTCCATCAAGAGATGTGTTGGGCCAAGGAAGCCTCAGGTAATATCTGAAGTCTATCTTGCTCCTTTCACCTCCTCGATGCCCTTTTCAACTTTTCTTTCAAGCTTTTGATTCTCGCCTTGCAACTTTTATTCCTCGCCATGTAATGGTAGGCCATATGCCTCAACATTGCTTTCTCCCTGTTAGCCTTCTCTAGCAACCTTTCTAAGTGGATATTCACTCTCTCAAGCCACGATTCTCGATCGACATTGATTTCTTGCTCAAGTGACGTGAGCTTCACCTTCCTCCTTTTGGCAGCTTGGAAGTTTTCTTGTATGTTTTGCAATTCCATAATCGTTTGCTGATCTTCAAGTTGCTTGTTTCTTTGCTCCAGGTACTTTAGTATCCACTTAGCTCTTTCTAAGTTGAGGGACAAAGCATTGATGTCCGCCTGTTGCTCCTGGATGACCTCTTTGAGCTTTGAGCTTTATGGGCCCAAATTAGTGTCATCATCCTCAATGCGAATGAAATCAATCTCCTGCTCACCTGAAGGCCCCTCATCATGTAATGGCCTCTTGCCCTTGTCCTGAACCTAATGTGCTGATGAAGGAAGCGAGACCCCTTCCACCCTGGGTGGAGATAATACTCACTTTGCTGCTTCAAACAACTGTCTAGTTCCCTTTTGATAGGTGACAAACACCGACATACTAGCGGTTTGCGTCTCATGACCCTCCTGCTAATGTGAAGGTCCACCTGTCTCATGAAAAGCCTTTGGAGGTCCTTGAGGAGCTGTGAAGAACTCATGAGAAATGAAGTCCTCCCATGTGATGCCCAGCAAACGAAGCTGATGTATGACCACAATTTTATTGAGAGAAAAATGATAGATACTATTAAACTGCTGCTGAGGAGTCTTTTGTTGTACTAGGGTGGTCATCTTCTCAATATTTCGGCACATGAAGTAGGGAAGATTCATCATTCTGACCTTGTTAAAGTGCATCAACAGTCTGATATGATACGCACATAGGCAAGAAAATTGGCCTTCACAGTTGAAATATTTCATTATAAGTTTCATCAAAGGAGTATATGAATCTTTTAGGTACTAAAAGGGAAAAACTCTGCTGATTTGTCTGAAATAACCGAGCTTGATGTATGGTTCATAATGTTCCCTATCAATTTGCTGCCTTTTAGTCCATTGCTCACCAATATTAGGAATACCGGTTGCTAGAGAAATAGACTTCGGTGTTAAAGTGAATGTTACACCAGCTAGAGTGGATTGGCCATTATGTAGATGAAGCACAAACAACTGGGCTAACTCATGATGATACTGGATTCTAGCAACCATCTCATAGAATTCATAATAGGAATGGTGTTGGAAGCATGTGATAGCAAGAGGGCAGGCCTGCAGCTCAGCAAGTGTAGTAGGTTCCTCTTGTATATGTTTGCCACCCTTATGAGGTCTCCTTAGTGCATGTATTTCAGTAGGAGATTCATTGTGTGTCTCTTCATCACGGTCATATGAATGATCAAACTCCAAGTTTCCTAGTGGGTGAGTTTTCTTGATGAGTAGCAGGAGATTTATGGTGTTATTTAATTTTCTGCCACCAAGGGTCGAAATACATGAGGGATTATGGGGGGAGAGAGTATGAGGGGTTTTGAGAATGTTAGGATAGGGTTTTTTTTGGGAAATAGGGGATTAGGGATTAATATGTAAGCTTAGGGACAACAATTAGGGTTTGGGGATTTGTAGTTAGGATTTGGGAAAATGGAAATTGGGGATAGGGGTGAATGAATATGGGAGTTAGGGAATGGGTGGATAAGCTGGGAAAATGAATGGAGGAGTGAAAAAATGAGGGAGTGGTAGAATAAACTTGGCATCAAAATGACAAATACAAACCCTAGGTAATGGCTTTTAAGAAATAGCAAGGAATTAGGGTTTTAGTTTTTTCACACAACCACCATAAATTTTCAAGAAAAACTCCTTCACTAGCAAGGAAAAGGGCTTGACTCACTTGCAGACTAGAAGTTTTGGGTGATTTTGGAAATTTGAGGGAGTTTTTGAGGAAATCGGGCTTGGTAGCTCTGTGCGCCGCGCCTCAAACCCAACGCGCCACGCCTTCTGTGTGCACCGCGCCAGTACAAATTTAATACTGAAAAAGGTGACCCAATGCGCCGCGCCTTTCACCCAATGCACCGCGCCCACAAACTTGCACAATTTTACTTCAATTTTGCTCCCTTTGCTCAACACGGCCTTCACTTTACTCAAATTTTCTATTTTGAATGAAAATGAGCTTTTTGAGTTATGGAAAATGATTTATATACAAGAGCTTTTAATTTTTCCTTCGTAAAACCCACTTTTATGATGCTTGCAATGTGACTTACTTTTTCAACTCTGTTTTTTGAAAATTTTACTTTATTTGTGCTTTCGATGAACTAAATGACTGGATTTTGTGTTTGTCTTGCAGGGGATGGAGCAGCTGAAGCTTGGCAAGTTGACCAGGGTTGCCACTGGAGTTTTTTACATACAAAAGAATTGAAATTACATGAATTTATACAATAAAAACCTAAAATACTCTGTCTTTCCTCAAAATAGAGTTTTGAGGAAAAATTACATTTTTGAGCAAAATGTATTGGTACTGGAACTTTATTCAACCTTGTCATGTGCCTGCTGACCGTTTCGACATTTTGGGGACCTTTTTGATGAAACCCTAGACCTCATGAAACTGAAACCCTAGAAGATACTCTTGCAAATTTAAAGACAAAAAGTGACTACAGAAAATCTAGAAAATGAAACTGGGCCAGGAGGTAAAGGACATGAGGGAAAATGTACAACAAGCCACTATTGTCAGATGATCCATGCTCTTAATAGAATGCAGGTGACTGAGCGGGACACCTAATATGCAATGCAACAAGAGAATTTGATCTCTGACAAAGGGATGAAGATATCGACACTAACATAAGGGATGTCCAATGGTGGGCAATCAATTTCAACATTTCTTGTTTCTAACCAATTATTGTGTTCATATGGAAAAGTTTGAATCACATTTTATAAAAACGCATGGAAACCCCAACCCCTAGGATGCCCAGTTGCATGCAATAAGAATTAACCATATTTATCATGTGCATCATGCAATACTAGTAACCTAATGGATGTCCAATGGTGGGAAATAAATTTTAATGTTTATTGTTTCCAAATGGTTATTGTGTTCACGTGGAATAGTTTGAATCAAAGTTGATAAAAATGCATGGAAACCCCAAACCCTAAGATGACCAGTCGCATGCAGTTAAGAATTAGTAGATTGTTATATGATCCTACATAATACGACATTCATATATTGATTTTCTTTTAGAGAGCAATCAGAAAGTGATTATTTTAAGTGGCCAAGATATGGTTGTATTTCCCACATTACTAATAGGGATTGAGACATGTTGATCATGTGATAATTATTCAGTGTAAATGCATCATCATATTTCTCCATTGGTGAACAATCATTTTCTTTAGTCATTATCTAATTACACAACCCGATGGTAGACAATGGTTTCTAGGATTCATCTCAAGCTAGTAGTGATTCATGGTTTGTGAAGTTTATCTAATTGTTGGTTTGATTTTTTTTCCTCGACTCAAACAATAAACTGCAAGCAATTTCCAGGAATACCCCTAGGTGTTGGAAACTTAGCATGAACCTATGAAATTGAGAGGAGACCAAGAGATAATAGATCTTCCATTCCTAAGTTGCTCACCAAGGCTTGTTTTGGGTGATAACAGACATAAAGGAACAATTAAAACATATCACTATAAATGTTGATGATAAGGAAGCTTGTAGCCATGAACCTAAAGAATCTATAAACAAGCAAGTTTTCGGAATTAATGCAAACGAATTATTTCAAGGAGGTTATGGAATGGAAAGAATCCCTCAAAGAACAGAGATTTAGAGCAACTGACCATTCATGATACTATGAGTAATCCCTCTTTGTCATCATCTCATTCATGATCTCTAAGCTCTAGCCATTGTCAGTTACATTTAGGTATGGACACATTGACAATGGATATTATATATACAATTAGTACATTAGTTTTCCCAACTCAACCTAGGAAGCATCTTAGGAAGAATAACTAGTATAAAAGGTCAAGGTTATTACTAGCAACGCATCATCAAACCCAATATGTAAAACAAATTAGGGATGCCATGTAAAAGATAACCAAGTTTCTGAAAACAAAAAAATGAAGATGTTGATCAAAGAATAACAAATATTACTTGTATACCTACATAACACACATCAAATTAGGGGCAAGGAAAGGCATATATCCTCTAAATACACAACAATACTTTTATTTGGACACTCAAGGACCAAACTTGAAAAACGTATTCAAATGAAGAGAAATACACATAGGTGCAAAAAGATCTTCAAAGGCCATCAAAATTAAATAAATAAAATTATTAAAAACAAAAACTAAAAAAACTAATAGAATTAAGAAAAATTGAAAATTAACTTCCCTAGTTAACAATTTGGAAACCAAACATGCTATGTGATAGAGAACCAAGTTATCTAAAAAAAACTTAAAGGCATTGATCAAGGAATAAAAAAGGTACTTCTAGATTTTGAAACATAACACACATATCAAATTACAGACATGAAAAGTCAAAATTTTAATAAAATGGGAAAATTACTCAGATATGGACATAGGTACAAAAATATCTTCAAAGCCATCAAAATTAAATAAATAAAATTATTAAAAACAAAAAAAACTAACATAATTAAGAAAAAAATTATTAAAAACAAAAAAACTAATATAATTAAGAAAAAAACGCAACCGCAAACACACAAGTAATTCTAGATTTGAAACATAACACACACATCAAATTAGGGACATGAAAAGTCAAAATTAAGAAAATGTATAATAAAACAAAATGGAAAAATTACTTTCTACTATTACAACATGTTTCTGGAGACTTGAAACCATGCTAAAAAAGGTACTTGTAGATTTGAAACATAACACACACATCAAATTAGGGACATGAAAAGTCAAAATTAAGAAAATGTATAATTAAGAAAAATTACTTCCCATTATTACATGTCTCTAGAGACTTAAATCTATGCTACTTGAAACAAAAATCATAAATGACACCACTTGAACTAAGTTCCTTTAACATTAAATTGACAAGAATCAACATGTAAAAAAAAAACAATTTCTTATCTTTCAAAAATTTGAAAAAAAAATAATTTAAACATGGTTTACACCAACCTTGTTTTTCTTAAAAAACAAAAACTCAAATACCTCTGGAAACTTCAAGAATTTCGAGGATCTCAATTGTAGAATGAGATTTACCTTTGCATTATATGTCACGCAACAATTTGATGGACATTCAAAAAGTTCCATGAAACTATGAGTTGTGATTCCCTGTATTATACCAATATTGAGCATATGTAAAAACGAACGCTAGAAGAACAACGGTCTAAAAAACAAATACATCTAAGCAAATGGATAAAAAATAAACTGTTATGGGGTTAGGCTAATGAAAGAAATATAGCACATATAAACCATTCAGAGTACATATAAACCATTCATAGATGCCAAATATGACTATGTTAGTTTGAATTTAAATTAAGAATCCAATGAAATAGAGTATTTTGATTTGAATTTAAATGAGTTGTTTAGAGTACTTTAGCTACCAAAAATATGTTAAATTTAGTTACCAAAAACATGTTATTAAAGTCCATGGAAAATTTTAACAATCCAAAATTATTTTGAAGTTTAAAAACATTATCTTGAAATTATCTCATTAGTCCCTAATATGAAAACTATAAAATGTTTATTGATATATGCATAAAATTATTCAATTTTATAATGATTTTATATATATTCTCTATGTAATGTTGGCAATTTAAGGTAAAATAATTTTTCATTGTCAAATTTAGGCTAATAATTTTTAGAAAAATAAGAAATTGGTGAATTTTTTTTGGAAAAATCATGGAAAATTAGCCCACCTAAGGATATAAGCCCCTAAAATTTTCCATCTCAAAATTTATTCAATTTGATCCAAAAATAAAACAGATATATATGACATTAATTGGATTACTTTTGTGTTATTTCCTATTAACAACAAAGTAGTTAGTAGCTAACATATATTATTAAACAAAGAAAACAAAGGTCAAATTTGATCATCCTCATTTTGGATCAACTTACCTATAATAAGAAGGATGTATATATTTTTAGTGATCTTTTGAAGACAATGTTCATTTGCAACTATATTTTATATCATACTTATAACAAAAAAAGGTAAAGAATCCTTACTATATTCCAGATATGGAGATATGGAGTTTAATGGGTTTGACCTCAACAATTATGTGTGCTCATAATTTAATTCCAATACTCAATTCATCAATAGGTTGAAGGCGTTTATAGGTGAATTGAAGATGAAGACATGAATTTTTCTACACAAATCATAAATAGGCTGAAAGAGTTTATTTGTAAATTGAAGCAAAAGACATGATTTTCCCACACATACATACCAAGAAAGGTTATAAAAATATTATAATTTCAATTCTTCATGGAAAGAAATAAAAATCAAAACAATACAGGTTATAATTTCAATTCTTCACTGAAAGAAATAAAATCAAAACAACATTAACCCTTGTTGTGGTTGTTGAAAATGATGGAGACATTGGACACGGACCCTTGATTTTGTAACAACGCTCCCTTGATTTTTTAACAACGCTCCCATTAGGATGGCCAAGCTTGGATTAAGAAGAACAATTGACCTAATCTCTTTCCTACTGATGCAAGAGGAATATTTTTCATATTTAATTTTGTAGGCTTCGTCATCTGTGTATAATAGAAGACCTCAATTGAATGGCTTGACCATCAAGACCTATCAATGTCTCCCTAAAAGGACTTCTATACTCCTTTACCCATTAAAATACTTTTCCCAGCAAAAGCTCTTGTGCTCCTCTGCTCCTTACAATATCTTTACCCACAAGGGATCTCGCTCTCCTATGCTCCTCATAATATTTTTCCCAACAATAAAAGTGTCATGATTCACTACCCTCCCACATCCATCTATAACAATATCTAATTCCATCCTTCACATCCTTTTCAATAAAAACTAGTGCATTTAAGTTATCTACAGTAGAAACAAATGTTGATAACATGACACACTGTATGTGCATCAAAATATTTCCCTAAGAAAAACAAGGCACAAATGTTGATAACATGACACACTGTATGTGCATCAAAATATTTCCCAAAGAAAAACAAGGTAAGGTGGGAATCCTACCTTTTTCTAATTAAATGTGGACTGTCCCATTGGCATAAATTTAGAAAACATGGTGTAGAACATAACATGAAAACAAATTTATCACATAATAATTTCCAGCTTTTAAGAACAGGGCACAATTGATCTAATCATCTGGTAAAAAAATTTGAAAACGCCTAGTCTAAAAAAACCCACAAAACAAATCATAAATTTTAGCAAGATTATGAAAAATTGCAGCAGAAATTTTTGAAAATCTTAGTTACAACTGTTAAACTTCAGGATTGAAAATGGTGCAAACAAAAAAAATGATTACTAAACCTCTCTATCACAATAATGAAGGCATGAGAATCCAACTTCCCATATCCATTGGCCGTCATGGACAAATAAACTAGGTGATGTAGTGTGGTCCCAAGCAAAGAAACCCCATTTACTTAGCCTCCTATAACACCATGCCTGGATGTTTATTCTTATTTTAACTCAATCAAATTACATTAAAAATCAATAAATTAAATTAAAAAATAAAATTAATAAAAAATGCCTAAAATTTCATATAATTCATCTTTTTCCTATATAAGATTAAGCATGAACTTTACTTCAATGTGGGTTTATTAGTGTGTCTTAAGTATGGTATGCCATGAATATTTTTTTGAAAAGATTGAAAATTAGTTATTTTAAAAACTTCATTTTACATAAAATGTATATATCATGCAAAATAAAATTTAAAAAACATATGAATATTTTTATTTTTGTTTTGAAATAACTATTTATTATAACTTTTTCTATGAATACCACTATACTTAAAACGTTCTACCTCCTTTCAGGGTTTAAATTTAGCATACAAATAATATGGCCAAATTTATAATAGCATTCAACAGATATTTATATACAGACAAATTCTAGAAACAAAATGTTCTCTTGTTATGTTTAAGGTTACAAGTTTTTACAATATTTACTTACCTTGACGTTATTTCTAATATTTAATTAACCACATGAATGAGGATGAGGATTACTATTTAATATATAAAAAACCACCTTCATGGACCTTCAACAAAAATTACTATGTTGGATGCTGCATCTCAGGACATAGTAACGCCCTGGCAAACGTGATATTTGAGTTTGTTGGCTCCCAAATTTTTCCAGAAAGGCAACGCGGGTAGGAATTGCAATAATCTTCAGAGAAAAGAGACACTGAGTCGACGTTATCTCACACTCTTAACTCTCCTCTTTTCTCCAAAATCATCCAATTCCATCTCCACGTTGCCTTTCTGGAATGGTTTGAAAGCCAAAAAAACTCAACTACGACGTTTGCGAGGATTTCTAAAATCCCTTAAGGCCAAAACACTCAACGGTTTTTTTAGATACAGCATGCAACATAGAAAATTTTTGAATGTCGATCAAGCTTTCGTAGCATGTTTTGATTATCACATTACAGACAATATACCTCTCTGTGATTTAAAGTTCGCCCATTATCACCATCACGTTTCCCATTCCACTTTGTAAACCCAACAACTAGCACATAGATTATTTAGATTTCAGATTCATTTAAATTTCAGATCTATCAAATTTTGAGCGTAAAAGTTAAGCTTTACAGCTCCAGAGATCTGATTCATCTGGGCATTTGATAGATCCTGAAATTCAAATAGATCTAGGCAGGTTTATTTTCAAATAGCTATAATAAACTCTAGCCTTGATAAATATTTAAGATCTATCTTAGCTGGATTATCTTCAATTAGGTGAATTAAGAATACTAACACTGATGAAATTAAAATACCATTCTACATCTATCTTAACTCCAGATCTACCCAAATGCAGAGAGGGATCAAATCTCTTTTCAGAGGTTAGTATCTCAATAGATTTGATCTTTCTCGACCCTTGGCCCTTGGTAGATCTGTGGTTTAAATTGATTTAGGATCATTTGATTTCCCCCTTTAAATAGGTTATTTTCCACATGAATACCATGGGTCAATACTATGAGTTCTCAATACCATGGGTTCTCAATACATGAG
>APFE031537804.1:90101-105725 GCA_000404065.3 Pinus taeda | reverse complement strand
TCACATCCTCAACAACTCCTCCAGGAGCTAATGTGGATCTGTCTGCAAGCTGCAAGATTGTTATGATCTTCCTTAATGATCCTTGGATATTAATCTTAAGCATAGTCACCTTTGTCATCACATTGATGGCAGCCCCAAGATCGATCAAGGTATGGGGCACATTAATCAGGTCCTCAAATTTTTGCTCAAAAATCAAAGCAAACAGAATGGTGTTCAACATGAATGACTGTGTAGTTCTCGTCATCCTGAATCTGGGACAACTCATTTCACATGAAACAGACTCTGTATGACTCGAGAAATGAGTTTTGTCCATTTTTTTAAACAAGGAAACTTTAAAAAAATGGATAGCCCAGTCAGCAGTCTTTACTACTGATGTGGCAATGATTGAACTGCCTAGGTGGCACTGATAGAGCATGGTGACATGGTGCTGACTAGTTTTATTTATGGTGAGTTGGATCGTGCAAAGTGGCACACTCCAATTGGTGTCAAATTTATATTTTTCATTGGTGTGAATAGTGGCCAACCATAGGCTGACATGTGGCCTAGCTAGAGGCTGCCACTTGGCAGCCCAAGGAGGCCACTAAAAGTTGGTTCAATGGTCGTGTGGAGGCCATAGGATTTCAAACCGAAACCTCCCAATGCACAACACAATGTCTTACCTCACCACGTACACCATGGGTCTTAACCATATGGTAAATGGGTTAATGTTAAACTTCATCAGGAGCGTGGGTGGGGCTAACCACCATGCCTTCCACTGATGGTCCCCAAAACTATTTCATGTGAACATAGAAATGGGCACATAAAATATTACAACCGGATGAATGTTTACCACCAAGTTTTGAAACATGTGAACACACTGAAAGTTTACTAACTGCCAGAGCTAAGAGGTAAGTGGTTAGGCTAGCTAACTACTAGCCTAACTACAACACATAAAGTTTGGCATGTCACCATCGAGTTGACTGTTGGGACTGTAGGTTTTAACCCTGTACAAAAATTAAATACATACAAATTCTAGAACACAAAAAATAAACAATGGGAGAGCATAACACATAAAGCACATATACATAGATATTTTCCCTGGGATCCCAAAACTGGGACTACCATCTTGATTTTTCATTATATTCCTTTCAACGTTACAATACATATTTGTACATGCCAAAGCATTCGATACTATGTACCAAAAACCATCACGTCCAAAACTATGGACTGAAAACCATCGCGTCCAAAACCATGTGTGGAAAATCATGCACAAAACCATAGGTAGGTCCGTCCAACCTAATATAGGGTCCAAAAACAAAAATTTTTGGGGCACTGCCCTAGACCCCATAGATTGGGCTTACTTACACCCCTCAAAACCCCTGTGACTCCCCCTGCTATGCAATAAGCACTATGAAAGTGGGGCTTTGCTCCCCTTCTAACCCCCGGGTTAACTATAAGAGCTAGTTGTGGAAAGAATATAACACAACACATCATTCTCCCTCTTTCTATTTTCTTTCCACAACAACACCCATTGTTTCCAGCCCTACAACACCGATTTTTTCTCTACACCAAGATAACTTCTTAGATCTCACAGATTTTGTTAATGCATCTGCAATATTTTTCAAAGTGTCCACCTTTACCAGTAACACCCTTTTGTCTTCTATCATATCCCTCACAAAGTGATACTAAACATCAATGTGCTTTGTGCTTGAATGATATCCAGGGTTCTTTGCCAAGAATATTGCACTTTCATTGTCACAATTTATCCTTATAACTACATCTAATGACCCCATACTTGAACACAATCTTTGCAACCAAACTGCTTCCTTGCTTGCATGAGTGGCTGCCATTTATTGTGCCTCTGTAGTTGATAGTGCCACTATAGATTGTTTCTTACTCATCCAACTGACTGAACCTCCAAATAGGTTAAACACATACCCACTTGTAGAACTTCTCTGATCCATATCTCCAGCCCAGTCTGCATCAACAAGCCCACGAATAACCAACACTTTGTCCAATCCTTGTCTTCCTTGGTAGCACAAACCATAATCACTAGTGCAACACAAATACCTGAAAGCTCAATTCACTATTGTCTAGTGCTCCTTCGTGGTTTTCACATAAACCTTCTCAATACTCCCACTACATGTGCAATGTCCAATCTAATAGACACCATCACATACATCAGGCTACAGGCTACACTTGCATATGGAACACGGGACATGTCCTCTTCCTCTTCTTGTGTCTCGGGACGCTGTTCATTAGATAACTTTACACCTACAGGAATAGGAACCTTCACCGGTTTACTATCCTGCATATTAAACCTCTGCAGTATTTTCTTGGCATACTTTCTCTGGTTTAACCAAAGCTTCCTCTTTGTCTGATCTCTTTTAATTTCCATGCCCAAAATATAGTTTGCAACACCAACATCATTCATGTCGAATTTGGAGGACAAATGGGTCTTCAAATCCTGGATAATTTCTTTGTCATTTTCAACTAGAAACATATCATCCACATACAAGATCAGATAAATAACATGGTCACCAATTAATTTAAAATACACACAGTGATCTGCTTTGCTTTTGGTGAAGCCAAGTCCCCATATAAATGTATCAAATTTCTGATACCACAATCTTTGTGACTATTTTAACCCATACAAAGACTTCTTTAACTTGCATATGAGTTCTTTCCCTCACTGCAAAGCTTTTAGGTTGCTTCATGTACATCTCTTCTTCCAGATCCCCATAAAGAAATTTTGTCTTCACATCCATCCGTTCTACCTTAAAATCGAAAACGACAACAATAGATACAAGTAATATAATAGAAGTTACCTTGGCAACAGGAGAAAAAATATCAACAAAATCAATTACCGGCATCTGGGAATAACCTTTTTCTAAGAATCAAGCTTTATATTTCTCCACCTTTCCTTCTACATTTGTCTTCTTCTTGAACACCCATTTGCTGCCAATGGGTTCCCTTCCAGTTGGCAACTCCACTAGATCCCAAGCTTCGTTTTTGTGCAATGATGCCATTTCATCAACCATGGCCTCTTTCCAAAGTTTTCCATCCTCTGAATCTATTGCTCCCTTCATAGTTTTGGGATCATCATCAGTAATAGATAAAGCAAAATTTGAACAAAAAGCAGATGGATTATACCTTTCTAGCTGCCTTATTTCTCGAACTGATCTTCTCACACCCAGAGTTTGTGTCTCTTCATATTCTAATTCTTTCTCTACTGTAAAGTCTGATTCTTCCTCCTTTATCTCAAACTTTATCTTCTCAGGTTCCTTTGGTTGGAATTCATTTTTAATAGCATCTTTCACCTTTCTGAACACCACATCTTGACTATGCACAACCTTCCTTGTTACTGGGTTCCAAAGCTTATAGCCCTTTAAACCATCCCTATACACAATAAAGATGCACTTTTTAGATTTACTATCCAACTTGGTTCATTTCTCCTTTGTAACATGTACATATGTATCACATCCAAATACCCCCAGATGTTAAAGAGAGGGTTTCTTACTAGTCCATACCAATTGTGGAGTCTTATCCTCCAATGCTAATGAAGGTGATATATTGACCAGGTAACATGCTATCTCCACCACCTTTGCCCAGAATTTCTATCCTAACCTAGCACCACTGAGCATGCTTCTTGCCCTTTCCATCAAAATTTTGTACATTCTTTCTGCAACTCCATTTTGCTGAGGTGTATATGGAGTAGTCTTTTGCCATGATATAACACACTTCTTACAGAATTCCTCCAATTTGTTACTGCAAAACTCTCCACCGTTATCTGTCCTCAACACCTTTATCTTTTTCTTTGTCTGGTTTTCCACCAAAACCTTAAATTCTTTAAACTTGTCAAAGACTTCATATTTCTTCTTAAGGAAATATATCCACGTATTCCTTGAGAAGTCATCTATAAATGATACATAGTACATAGACTTACCTCATGATGGAACCTTCACAGGTCCAAACACATCAGTGTGCACAATCTCTAATATATGTTTTGCCCTCTTACCACTAGAGGGGAAACTCCCTCGATTTTGCTTCCCATGTACACAACTTTCACATAAATCAAAATCCAAAGAGCTATTACTCATACTTTCTACCATACCTTTACCATGAAGTATTCGAAGGCCCTTCTCTCCAATATGTCCAAGATTTTGATGCCACAACATGGTCTTCTCTCCACAGACCACTAGATTTTCTCCTCCACTTTCAGGAACCACAAAATTGTTGCACCCATCAACAATAGTGCTACCTTGCAGCTTGTATAGAGTTCTAGTCCAAACTCCCCACATCAATACTAGTGCTCCCCGAACCATCTTCTAGGTATCCTTCTCAAACACTGCTTTTACACCTGCATCATCCAACTTTCTTACAGAAATAAGATTTCTGGCCAATGCATGAATATTTAGAACACCTTGAAGTGCTCTAACCCTTCCACCTTGCAACTTCAACTTTACTTTTCCACGACCAACGATTCTAGCCTTCCTATCATTCCCTAAGAAGACATCACCACCATTGTATTTCTCATGCTCACAGAACCACTTTCTATTGGGAGTGAAGTGAAAGGATGCATTTGAGTCAATCAACCATGCCTCATGATCTACATGTGTACTTGAAGAAGCCATGAACACATCACCACCTTCATCTGAGGTGGTTTTCGCCTCTGCAAAAAGAGCATCATCAGATCCCTTTACTTTGTCAGGAGAATTAGATTTACAGTCCCATTTGTAGTGCCCTTCCTTTCCACATTTCTAGGACACCACCTTTATAGGCTTTCCTGGAGATTTAGATCTCCCTCTAGATTTAGATCTCCCACTCGATGACTTGTTTTTGTTTATGTTCTGGGACCATTCTCATATATACAAGGCATCACCATTCTGGCTCTCCATATTTTTTCGTCTCATCTCCTCCATCAGCAAGGATGAGACTATATCATCAAATTGCAAGGGAGTTTCATTTCTACCTATTGCAATAACAAAATTATCCTATGAATTTGGTAGAGAACAAAAAAAGCTAATGCACTTATCTTCATCTAAAATTTTGATATCAATAGATGATAACTTACTTACCATAGTATTAAACGCATTCATATGCTCTGTCACCAAGTATCCATCTTTCATCCTCAGGTTATACGGATTTTTCCATAGGAACAGTTTATTCACTAGAGACTTAGATTGAAACAAAGTCCCTAACTTGTCCCACAAAGCCTTTGTCATAGCTTCTCCTGATACATTCATCAATACTGAATCTGAGACACACAATCGTATTGTGCTCTTTTCCTTTTGATCCAATTTCTTGCATCCTTCATCAGACACTCCCATTGGTTTAGTACCTGGATCTACCATGATCCACTGATCTTTACCCACCAACAAATCCTCCATATTGAGTTTCCACAACTCAAAACTCTGACCATTAAATTTCTCGATCTTTATCTTTCCACTGCTCGTCATCTTCTTTCACTACCAAAATCGATCCCACAGATCTCCCACTAAACAGGGTCTACCATAGGCTCGAGCAAAATCCCTCTGCACCAAAGGCGTCCCCTTGAAGCCAAAACAACTCTGATACGAAATATAGGTTTTAACCCCATATAGAAATTACCTGCATACGAATTCTAAAACAAAAAAATAAACAATGTGAGAGCATAGCACATAAAACACATATACATTGAGATTTTCCCCTAGATCCCAAAACTGAGACTACCAGCTTGATTTTTCATTATATTCCTTTCAATGTTACAATACATATTTATAGATGTTAAAGCATCAAATTCTATGGACTGAAAACCATCGCGTCCAAAACTATGTGCAACAAATCATGCACAAAACCATAGGTAGGTCCACCCAATCTAATATAGAGTCCAAAAACAAAATTTGCTAGGGCGTTGCCCCAGACACCAGAGAGTGGGGTTACCAGCACCCCTTAAACCCCCTATGACTCCTCGTGCTACGCAATCGATGCAACGAAGGGGGGGATCTGCCCCCCTTCTAACCCCCCTAGTTAACTACGTGGGCTAGTCGTGGAAAAAATATAACACAACCCAACATGGACACTAATTCATCATTATTATTATCACTTTTTAACATCTGTTTCATCCATTTCTACCCTTCTTTATCACATCATTTATCATAATTTATCATATAATTCCATTTTATAATTATTTATGCTCTTATGGGTAAATATTATTTATTCTCCTTTATTTTTAATAAATTCATGATTATTATGCATGATTTTATCAATGATCATTTATTAATGAATTTGTTGTAACATCACTCATGATGTTAGCCTCCAAGATCTTTTCTACATTGCAAATTGGATCTCTAGCTCATAATTAAATATTCCAACTCAGAAATTCGCTCAAATAAGAACTGACAGTTTTGCATTGGATGTTTTGAGACAAATGAATGAGAATCTAGAAAATATGAAACATGTGTTTTGTCCAGAACAAACAAAATTAGTTTTTTGATGACTTGTTTTTCAGAATCGGTCTGTATTAAGAGAAATGAAAGGTTTTTCAAAGATTATTCTCTCAAATTTATTGTTGCGGCCTTTTTCCAAATTCTTCCAATTGCAATAACAAATTCGACTTGTTCATGTTGAATGTTGATGGAAAGATCTTTCATATAAGATCTCACTGATCAATTTTTTTTGTACAATCCAAATTTGTAATGGAAATCCATTTGTAATCAATTTTGTTGTAACTTCCCTTTGCTCTTTGTGTATTTAAATGAAAACAAAGATCAAAGAGGGGCGAGGATAACTGGGGAGAATTGAGGGAATAATGGGGAGATAATTAGGAGATAGGAGATGGACAATTCTTAGATAGGATGTAGGAGAAGAGATAAGAGATGAGAGATTGGAGATGAACAATTATTGAATTTGAGGCAAAGCTAAGAGCTTCATTATGTTGTAATTATTTCTCTCATATGTTTTAATTAAGGAAGTTATCCATTGAGATATACATCTATTATTTGTAATCGGATCTGAGTTATTTCTCAAGGAAAAACTGAGTCTTCGGCAGTTGGGCCCACTACCTTGGATGAGGTGCTACCTTGAACATCTACATTACTTTAGTTGTGTGCTTGTTTCATTGAATTTCAATCGTTGTTCTTTAAAGTAAATTCCATTCTAGTCAAGTAATTTGTTAAGTTCCTACATTTTCCAGATTTGTTATTTCCTACAATTTCTAGATTTCATTTAATTTACTGTTCTCGATTAGCATTTGAATTCTATTGAGTGCAACAGCTTAAAGTTCCAATTCAACAGGGTTTGATTTAATTTAGCAATGATTCAAGTTGTGTGATTAGCATAATTTTTTTTTGTGTCACTTACTTTCTTCTTTTTAATTTTATTTTTATTATTCAAGTCTTACATTTTATTTCTTGTTGAATAAGCTTGATAGTATAGAACACAATCATATAGAACCAGTGTATGCTATTGGTATTCTTATGCATATATTTTTCCAATTGCCTTGAAATAAAAGGACGCTCCTCGGGTTGATAATTAATGTCTAAGTGATTAGTTAATTTATGTTTTTATTAAGCAATTAATTTTACCCAACATTTTGGCACCATTGTCATTCAATCGATTGTGTTAGTGTCAATATCTGCATACTTCCATCAGGGATCAAAATTCACTCTTTGTATTTTCATTTTAAGAGTCCCATACTGAAAATTTTTCATCATTCCATTAGGTCATGATATATGGATCCACTGGAGGTTGTTTTCTCTTTAGAGTTTCCCTCATAGAACTATACTTGTTGATCCTTCTTTAGATTGTCTTCGGTTACGTTTTTTTAAATTAATTTGCAGTTCATTTCGTTAGGTCATAGGGCATGATTTCATCAGGTCTAGGGTTTCATCACCAAGGTCAAGAAACTTATTTCCAAATGTAAATAAAGGTCAACAAGCATACGAGGATGATCAATAAATCAAGCATGATGGCTTGAAAAGTCATAGCCTACTGAAAATATTATCTTTTTAACCTAATTTAATTTTCACCTCAAAAACATGGTTTTGAGGTGAAAACAGAGTATTTTGAATTTATTTTTATATCTTATGTAATTTTAAGTTTCTATATGTAATAATGGATCCTAACTACACCTAAGCACCTCTTCTTGCTACATGACAAAGAAACATTGCATAAGAAATCGATTCAGATTGAGCATTTATCCACCTACGAAGACACAACAAGAAAAGGCATTAAAAATAGGGTTTTGAAGAAAGACAAGAAAAATTAGAAAGTGGGTTTTTCAAAGTGAAAAATCAAAATTTACTCCTATTTAAGCTCTCATATTTCATTTTCAAAAATAATTATGTTCATTTACCAAGCAAGGAATGAGTTTTGCCTAAAGAAGCTTGGCACTGCACGTTGGTTGAGTGGCACTACGCTTATAGGTGAAACAAGTCTGCAGCATGCGTTGAAGACTTGGCGCTACGCGTAGAGCCTGAGACTGTGTGTGTGGAAGAATTCTCTAGTGTAATTTTACATGGGCACTACGTGTTGGGGTTAGCATTGCACATATGGGCAAAGGCGCTGCACGTTGAGGAGAAAGGCTCTAAAACCATCAAATCCTCAAAAAATCTTCAAATTTATTTCCCTCTTTCCAGGTAAGTTACTCTCCTCTCCTTCATTTTTTGTTTGCACATGAAAGTCATAGGCACCATTCTTCATGATTAAAATCAAACCCTAGTTTTACTCTATTCATCCCAGAAAACCCTAAACCCCTCTTTACATCACTACATATCCCTTCATTATATCCTCTCATCCTAAAACCCTCCTCCCTCTCTTTCATTAATCACATCTTACCCTTCATTGTCCAATCTACCCTAGTACATCCCTTCACTCCTAAAAGACTCCCACCCATTCCCTTTATCCCTCTCTAGGAGTGTTCCACCAAAAAAACCTTGCAAACATGGATAGAGAAGACCATGACTATGAGGTGGAAAACAAAGCTAGTGACAGCTCAGTAGATAGAGCTAGGTAGCAGAGAAAGTCTCATAAGGAAGGCAGGATTATAAGAGAAGATCCATCAAACCTCAGGGAATTGCAGGCTTCTGAATTGGCGATGTCATGTTTTCGATATCTTAGCTGCTATGAGTTTTGTGGACAAGTAGAGAGAGTCCAATATCACCCAGAGTTCACCAGACTCTTTGTAGCTCATCTTCAAAACAACAAAGTAACTCTTGTTGGGGTAACTTTCATAGTTTCACCATCCATCATTTCAGATGCCACCAGGATTCGTAATGTTGGTGAGAAGTGGTATAAGTCTCGGGATCTTGATGAACACTATTATGAGCCTTACATTAAACCCAGTACAAAAATCAGGTGAAGAGGCTTTTTCCTTCCAAGTTTCTTGAGAACAAGTATGTCCCCTGGAGGAGAATCATCATCAAATATTTCACTTGTGTTGGCAGATTCTCGAGGCTGTACACTTACCACATCAGGCTCCTCATGCATTTTACCAGGGTGAAGATCTTAAACCTCTCATACCTTTTGTTCAAGAATATTGAGAAGATGGCTCATTTTGTCTAGAAGAAGCCATACCCACAGTAGATGAGCAGCCTCTATAACTACTCCGTGATCAAAATCATTGTTCTTCATCATCTCAGTCTCCTCAACATCCCTTGGGACACATTTATTGCTCATGACATATGCAAGGGTCCTAAAATTCCTCTTCTAGTGTGTCAAGAAATAGGGGGACCTTCTAGTCAAGGTGACGAGGCCAAGGAGACAAGAATTGATGAGGTGCCAGTTTACTTGACCTATCAGAGGGGCACAAGGAGATTATTTGTAGTAGCTAGGCAAGTGTTTGCTCCACAGGATGTGGAAGGGGCCTTGCCTTCTTCATCGACACAGTAGGTATAGGTATAGTAGCTGCATAAAGGGAAGGAAAAGGTGCAAGAGGAAGGCCTTAATGATGAGGAGAAAAGGGACTTTGATCTAGCAGAGCATGATGAGTTTGAGTAGCATGATACTCACACCATTGATTTAGAGAGTTAGGATCAAGAAACCATCAATGACATCATCATATGGGGAAGGGAAGCTCAAGTGCAAGCTTGGGCAAACAATTTGGAGAGGTCTGAATATGTCATCGCATATTTGGAGCAAGAAAACAAACAATTGAGCGACAAACAAATCGTCAAGGTGCTAGAAATGCTCAAGATGAAACAACAAAGTGGCAAAGAGGCACAAGTTACTTTCACCCCTATTGAGTAGGAAATTTAAAATTATAGGGTGACTTGGCTTAAGAGAGTCAACTTTCACCTTGAGAAGCTACTATAGAAGGCCAACAGAGATAATCAGATGATCAGACACATGGCCTATCATTATAGGACCCAAAACAAGATTTGAAATGTGAGGGTCAAGAGAATGAAAGCTAAGCTAAGGTGGGCCTTGAAAGGAAAGAAAGAGGAGGATAGACTTAGAATGTTGGCTAAAGCTACCCTGGCTCAGCAAAGCCCATGATGGTGTGGCTTCACACAAATTTTGGGGAAATTTTGAGCAAATTTTAACCTCTGCAATTTTTGGAAATTTGACACACAAAAAATGGCCTAAACGTGTAGCGCCACCAGTGCCACGCTTTTCCTAGGGGAACCCAATAGATAAATGGCTTGAATTTTTTGGATTCAGGGTAGTGAGGACATGCTCCCTAGCAAGTTTCAAAGTTTTTGGAGTAGAATTGGGCCACCAAAAGGGAAAAAAACATCCTCAAAATGACCTTTCTTCCACTTTTTGGACACACAGAAGTAGTCTTGGTAGAGTCAAGTTGTGGGTAGTCAAATGAGCTCCAAATGTACAAATTCAAAGTGTTCTGGAACGTATACTTGAAGAGCTTTCCAATGTGATATCGTGTGCTCAATTTGAATTCTGGGAAGGCCTTGAAAAGGGACTTGAAAGTTGTGTTGTGCATTGAGCCAATGGGACTGTGTGTAGAGCAAATTTTGCTCAAGATGCCTATTTTTATAGTTTTTGACTATGATCATGGATTCTCTCTTATGGTGGATGGTTTATTATTGTAAATGATGTCATGGCTTGTAAATATGATGGTTAAAAAGTTGTAGAGGATATATTCATTGCAATAGGAGTTAGTTTGAAGTCAAATGAATCAGTTTTTCACTTTTATAGGCAAGTTGTTGATGATGTCTGGTTTTATGATGGAAGATGAATAATATGCAAAAGTTCTAGACACTCGAAGGGGTGAAGACTACATATTAGCAAGCCAGCAGGGTGGCTGGATGGATGGGTTGGGGACAGACCTTGTCTTAGAAATACCAAATTGATTTTCAGCGAGGTTATATGAATTCTTTGATATCACAGAAGAAGCAGTATTCTTTCAGGAGCAGAGATGTGCCAATCAATCCCATTCAGAAAAGAAAAGCACTGCAATCAAAGAATGAAACCTCAAACATTTAGAAGAAAGGGAAAGATCCTATTGATTCGAGTCCTAGTAATGTACCATCAACAAATAACATCACAAATGAGAAGAATAATTAGCAAAGTGCAGTGAAAGAGAAAGTAGAGAAGAAGGACCTTACTGTCCAATAGTACAAAAAGTTTCATCCTTTAATTTAGAAAATGAAATTGCTAAACTAAAAGTGTCCATTCCTTTGATTGAGCTGGTAAAGAATAGCAATTATAAACACCGGGTGTCTAGAATTTTGCAAATAGACCCTTTGCTAGATATGGTAAATGTTGAAGATGATCATCCTAAACTCATTTTTAGTCCAGCCCTGGAAGGTTAGTCTGAAGATAGTGAAGTTCATCCCCTTTATCTGAGTCTTAGATTACATGAGTACATTCTCCATAATGCCATGTTTAATTCTAGAGCTTCTCATAAATTGATGCCTAAAGCCATTATGGAGAAGTTGGGCCTTGATATTACCCAAAAATACCATGATTTGTACTACTTTGACTGGGATAAAGTTCATTGCATTGGTCTTATCAAAGATTTAGTAGTGTCTTTAGATCAGATCCCAGCCAAAAATGTTTTGATGGATGTAGTGGTTGTTGATATTCCAACACGATTTGGTATGCTCTTGTCTAGATCATGGGGTGCTAAACTCAAGGGCACTTTACAACTTTACGTCTCTTATGCTACCATTCTTGTTTTTGGTCAGTTAAGAAAGTTATATCGGGAGAAGAAAATGAAATACATGATCACCAGCAAAGAGACGCCACTCAATCATCCAATAAACATTGTACATACTAATTTAGAATCATTTGTTTTCTAGTATGATAGCATATTAAATGATGTAAATATTTAGATTGTAGAAGTAGATAGTGTGCTAGAAATTTCAGAGAATTTTAGGGAAGTCCTTAATCAGGAAAAGAAAAAATAGCAAGTTCTTCTGAGCAGTCCACATACTAGCAGCAAAAGGTCAATGAAGAGCAGAAAAATGAAGTGATCAGTCAAGGTAAAGTAGAGAAGGAAGCAAAATGGCAGCATTTAGAAGACGAAGCAGGCCTTTGGAGCATGGATTTTGATGGTGTCATGGGTAAGGATGGTGCCGGTATAGGAATTTGGATTCACTGCCCTACTTTCCATCCCACCAAACTCCCAAGTAATGTTAGAGTATGTTCTTACAAGTTGGCTTTTGGTTACTCTAACAATGAAGCAGAGTATGGAGCTTTGATTAGAGGTCTTAAAATCTTGAAGAAATTGAATGCAAAAAGGATTTCTTTCTATGGTGATTGAGAGCTTGTGATCAAACAAGTGAAGTGAGAGTATCAAGCAAAGCATCCATAGATGAGAGCCTATAGAAATGTAGTTCTAGATATTTTGAGAATGTTTCTTGAATATACCTTGACGGCGGTACCCCGGACTCAAAACATTATTGAATATTCGCTCACCACTACTGCAAGCAATTTGAAGATCCCAATGAACTTCAGTAACAAGTTTGAAATTCATGTCAAACACTGGCCTACTGTTCTAGATAATTTAAGGTATTGGCAAGTATTTTGGGATGATAATGAAATCAATGCCTTTTTGCAGAATGAAGGAAAGTTCAAGGATGGTTCCATCGATGATGATTGTGATACTGATGGACAAGAGATTGAGGTGAATCAGATGGAGGTATTACAGCTGAAGGATAACATTATTCCTAGAGGTCTCATACCTTTAGAGGAGCTTTTTGATAAAGATGATGTTGCAAGAAAGCCGAGATTGGTGCCTACTGATAAAGGAGTTGAGGATGTCAATCTTGGAACAGTTGACAAGCCTAAGCTTGTAAAGTTAGCAAAAGAATTGTCTCCTGAGGTAAAGGCCCAATATGTTAAATTAATTTTTAAATTTTCTGATGTGCTGGTGTGGGATTATTCCTATTTTAAGGTGTATGACAAAGATATAATTTAGCATACTATTCCTATCAAGCGGGATCACAAGCCTTTCAGACAGAAGTTGAGAAGGATCAATCCAAAGCTGCTACCATCCATCGAAAAATAGGTAAACAGATTTTTCAAAGTTGGCATCAATATTCCAATTAGATTTTCTGATTGGATTTCAATTATATTTTCTAATTGGATTTCAAATTTGGTCTTGGTACGAAAGAAGACTGGAGAAATAAGGTTGTGCATAGATTTCCAAAACCTCAACAAGGTATCCTTAAAGGATAACTATCCACTTCCAAAGATGTACCATATTTTGCAAAGAGTAGTTGGAGCATCACAGATGTCACTACTTGATGGTTACTCAGGCTATAATTAGATCGTGGTGCATGAAAAAGACTAAGGAAAACTTGCTTTCACAACACCATGGGGAACTTTTCAATATGCCAAAATGCCATTCGGATTGAAAAATGTTGGATCCACTTTTCAGCGAGCGATGGACATTGCTTTTGCTAATGAGAAGGATGTTTTCTTGTCTATTTAGATGATTTGATGGTATTCTTTGGTTCTGATGATGAACACTTGTGCCACTTAAGGATTGAAAGTTATGGATTTCTCTCATTGCCAAGAAAATTCTTTGCCATGAATGAGGGTAAACTCCTTCATCATATCATTTGTAAAGACGATATCTGCATTGATCCTTCAAGGGTGGATGTTGGGTCCATATAATACCAGTGATTATCCCATTACTATTGTAGTTGTACACCTTATTAATATTGTTTTGGCCCTATTGTCCCCATATTGTTATTAGTGGGCCACATAGAATCCCTCTATTGTTATTTTTGTGGCTTTATATTATTATTGTTAGGTCGGTTGGGTTATATTGTGACTCCTTAGACTCCTATATATAGAAAGGAGGTTTTTATCATTTGAATCATCCAAGAATTGTTCATTTATGTAATGTAAAGGAGTTTGCCCCCTCAAAGAGGCTGAATTCTTAAGGTGTTGATCTATCTTTTCTATCTTTTCTTGAGCTGGTTTCATAACATTTGGTATCAGAGCTTTGGATTCTAGGGTTTCGCTACTCCAAACAGGTCATCGTGGAATTTTCGCTACAACGTTTTTTCTGCGACATTTCAGAAGCTAAAAACAAAACCCATTTGAGAAGACATAGCACTAAATCCCAGGTCAAAATTGCAGAGCTTTTCGCGCTATATTTTCGGTGATATGAACTGAGGAAGTTGGTCCTTTTACATAATCCTGAATTACATTCAAAACAAGTGACCTGGGAAAACTCGTCATAAATTTCTCTCTGAGCATCAGATAGAAATTTCGTAAGAAGGTACAGAAAGAGGACAAACACTAGTTTCTTGTATATATTTTTCAAAGCCAAAAGTCAAAACAGGGACACGTGGCACATCGTACAAGCTTGCTCTACTAAATTTGTCTATAATCAAGTGACTGTGGGAGATTTGGCATAACTCTTCATTGGAGAATCCGATTGGGGTCAGACTAGTGGCATTGGAAAGAGGACACAGAGGGCTACCACACGTCACTATTTAAGAATTGAATGATCAGAAATTACAGAGATACATCAAAGGAAATATCAAGCTCCTACAAAGTGAAAAAAGGTGTGTATATTTTTTTAAATGTTTGCTTAAGCTTGGTTTGAAAAATTATTTTGAAGGAACTCAAAGGGCATAGTGAAGCATTATTATTAGTAATTGATGCCCCGAAGAAAGAAAATGGAAACACCTAGTAGGTGACCTGAAAGCTCTAGCATGACTCATGAAGAAGAGGAAGAAATGCAACATGATATACCAAAATTACGAGACCAAGTGCAACAAGTGTCACTTGCACAAAAAGGTGTAGAAGCTAAGATGAATGACGCGGAAGCTAAGATGGATGATTTGAAGATAGACATGGAATAATTGAAGATAAATATGAATAAGTTGCTACAAGAAAGGGTCACTAAGGGTGAAACGGTAGTAAAGGAAACTCATGATGAGAACAAAAGAAATGTTAATCATGATTCCATAGACTCTAATGTTGGATCGAAGACCCACCATATTCCAAAAATCGATATGAGGAAGTTTGATGGAAAGGATCCCGCAACATAGATATTACAGATGGAGCAATTTTATGACAACTTTATATTTGGAACCAAATTAGTTTGTATGGTATCAATGGCTTTGCTCTCATAATCACTTGGGAAATTTTTACGGAAGAATTGATAGCACATTATGAGGATACAAAAAGTAACACTTTTTTTAGCCAATTGATAAGTCTCAAACAAAAGGGTTCAATAAT
>APFE031537804.1:75545-88889 GCA_000404065.3 Pinus taeda | reverse complement strand
TGTGACTCCTTAGACTCCTATATATAGAAAGGAGGTTTTGTCATTTGAATCATCCAAGAATTGTTCATTTATGTAATGTAAAGGAGGTTGCCCCCTCGAAGAGGCTGAATTCTAAGGCGTTGATCTATCTTTTCTATCTTTCCTTGAGCTGGTTTCATAACAGTGGAGGAAATTCAACATATAGATTTTCCACGCAACAAAAAAGAGATTTAGGCATTCAATGGTAACATGAACTTCATACATAGATTTATACCCAATTTGGTGGAACATTTACGAGAAATGACTAATATGTTGAAAAAAGATAGCATTGTGAAATGCACTAAGTTTGCCATGAGGTCATTCAATTTGGTAAAGTTTGCTTTGACCACAGCCCCACTCTTGGTTAGTACTAATTAGACTCAATATTTCATTATATTTTCATTTACATCCGAGCACACAATGGCTGCAGTATTGATGCAAAAGAGGAATCAGATTGAGAAACCCATTTCTTTTTTCAGTAGGCTATTTGAGATTCTACCTTGCGGTGTAATATCATTGAGAAACAAGTGTTGGCTCTCATAAAAGCATTAAAGGATTTCAAAGTGTACATTCTGCATTCACATACCATAGCATATGTTCCTAATGCAGCAGTAAAGGATGTTCTTATGCAAACTTATCCAAAGGGAAGAAGAGGTAAGTTAGTAGCAATGTTGGAATATGATTTGGAGATTAAACCCACAAAATTGATCAAAGGATAAGGCTTAGCAAAACTGATGGCAGAATCAAATCTGCATGCTCTGGACATAAATATTATTGTAGCAATGTTGAAGGATGAGGATGATGGCTCGCTCATTCAAGTTTCAGAAATGTTTCCTCAATCACTGTGGTATTTTGATATAGTTTATGTTCTTCAGCATCTTTTTCCACCTCTTGGAATGTCAAGGAGCAATGGTACATCACTAAAACTCAAATCAGCTAAATTTTTCATTTTAAACAGTGCTCTTTATTGGAAAGATCCAAGAGGGGTTCTTCTTAATTGCTTGGTTGAAGACAAAGCTCAGCAGGTGATGCATGATTTTCATAAAGCTGATTGTGGTAGTCATTTGTTTTGGAAAACAACAACTAACAAAGTGTTGCGAGCAGGATATTATTGGCTAACTTTATTTTTAGATTTGTATAAAATAGTGATGAGCTGACATGAATGCCAACTTTTTCAAGGAAAAAGGAAGCTACTTCCTCTTCCAATGAAACCAGTTGAATTAAATGCACCTTTTCAGTAGTGGGGACTTGATTTCATAGGGGAAATAGATCCTATATCATCAGCACATTATCGATGGATCTTGACAACTACCGATTACTTCACCAAGTGGATTGAGGCCATTCCGACAAGATAGGCCACAGATACGGTAATTATTCGATTTTTAGAATCTAATATCTTGTCTCATTTTGGTTGCCCTCACAAGGTCATAACAGATAATGTAGAGGCATTTAAGTCCAAGAAGATGGTGGAGTTTTGTGATAAGTACAATATTACACTGCATTATTCCACAACATACTACCCACAGGGCAATGGATTGGTCGAATCATCAAATAAGTCCTTGGTGAATATAATCAAGAAAATGTTGGAGGAAAATAAGAAGAATTGACATTGAAAGCTTGTTAATTCCTTGTGGGCTGACAGAGTGAGCAATAATAAATCCATAGGTATGTCACCTTTTGAGTTGGTTTATGGTACTGATACAATATTTCCTACGTCACTTGCAGTCCCGGTCATGACATTACTACAGGAAGCTGTTATTGAAGAGGATGATATTCAGTGAAGAATTAATAAATGATTCACCTTCAGCAAACAAGGGAAGAGGTTTCCCAAAACACTTTCCAATTGCAAGAAAAGATAAATAATATCTATGACCGCAAAACCAAAGCAGAAAACTTTCAACTATAGGATGTGGTGCTGAGGTGGGATGCACGGAATGAGGACAAAGGAAAGCTTGGTAAGTTCGACAACCTATGGAAAGGACCGTATAAGATCTCAACATACAGAGGAAAGAATTCTTTTCTGCTTAAGGAGATGGATGGTCAGGATTGTTCAAGAGGGCCAGTGAATGGTAAGCCCCTGAAGCGCTACTAATTTTGAGGTGGTTCCCTGAAATTATGTCACTTTCATTGTATATACCATTTTCATTTTCCGTGAAAGTTTTCAAGTACACTATCATTTGAGCTTGGGGCCTGAAGTGAAGGCTATAAAGTTTAAATGAATAGTGTCAACTCTGAGTTGGTCTATAGTCAAGTTTTGAGTCCGTTTGGTTGAGAGTTAGTGTTTAGTGTATTGAGTCATTTTCCATTTTTTTTGGTTTTGACCGTATTTCCCAATGGATGAGGCACTTGTTCTATGGTGTTATTGACACCTCCAAGGATTTGTCATCCAAAATAAGGCCAACGTTAGTGTCAATACCTGCATACTTCCATTAAGGATCAAAATTCACTATTTGTATTTTCATTTTAGGAGTCCCATACTAAAAATTTTGCATCATTCCATTACGTCATGGTATGTGGATCCACTGATGGTTTTTTTCTCCTAATATTTTCCTTCATATAACTATACCTGCTGATCCTTCTTTAGATTGTCTTCAGTTATGTTTTTTTAAATTCATCTCCATTTCATTTCATTAGGTCATAGGGTATGATTTCATTAGGTCTAGGGTTTCATCACCAAGGTCAATAAACTTATTTCCAAATGTAAATAAAGGTCAAAAAGGATATGAGGATGATCAATAAATCAAGCATGATGGCTTGAAAAGTCATAGCCTACTCAAAATATTATCTTTTTAACCTAATGTAATTTTCACCTCAAAAACATGGTTTTGAGGTGAAAACAAAGTATTTTGAATTTTTTTTTATTTCTTGTGTAATTTTAAGTTTCTATATGTAATAATGGATCCCAGTTGCACCTAAGCACCTCTCCTTGTTGTATGACAAAGAAACACTGCAAAATAAATCGAGTCAAATTGCTCATTTATCCACTTGCAAGGACACAACAAGAAAAGGCATTAAAAACAAGGCTTTGAAGAAAAACAAGAAACATTAGAAAGTGTGTTTTTCAAAGTGAAAAATAAAAATGTACTCCTATTTAAGCTCTCATATTTCATTTTCAAAAATCATTATGTTCATTTAGCAAGCAAGGAGTCCAAAAGTAAGTAGAATAGGTGAATTTGAGTGAGTTTGGGCTAAAGAAGCTTGGCGATGTGTGTTGGCTGAGTGGCGTTGCACTTTTGGCCAAAATAGCTCGGCACTACACATTAAAGAATTGGCACTGCACATCAAAGACTTGGTGTTGCGCGTCTGGAAGAATTCTCCATTGTAATTTTACACAGACGTTGCGCGTTGTGGTCAGCGCTACGTGTCTGGGCAAAGGCACTGTGCGTTGAGGAGAAAGGCTCCAAAACCATCAAAACCTCAAAAAATCTTCAAATTTCTTTCTCTTTCCCTCTTTCCAAGTAAGCTACCTCCTCTCCTTCATTTTTGCTTGCATATGAAAGTCATTAGCACCATTATTTATGATAAAAATCAAAGCCTAGTTTTACTTTATTCATCCTAAAAAACCCTAAACCCCTCTCTACATCACTACATATCCCCTCATTATATCCTCTCATCCTAAAACCCTCCTCACTCACTTTCATAATTCACATCTTACCCTTCATTGTTCAATATACCCTAGTTCATCCCTTCACTCCTAAAAGACTCCCACTCATTCCCTTTATCCCTTTCTAGGATTGTGCCATCAAAAAAACCTTGCAAACATGGATAGAGAAGACCATGACTATGAGGAGGAAAACGTAGCTAGTGACATCTCAATAGATAGAGCTAGGAAGTAGAGAAAACCTCATAAGGGAGGAAGGATTATAAGAGAAGAGCCATCAAGCCTCCGGGAATTGTAGGATTCTCAGTTGGTCACGTCATGTTTTAGATATGTTGGCTGCTATGAATTTTGTGAACAAGTAGAGAGAGTCCAATATCACCCAGAGCTCACCAGACTCTTTGTAGCTCATCTTCAAAACAACAAAGTAACTCTTGCTGGGGTAACTTTCACAGTTTCACCATCCATCATTTCAGATGCCACCAAGATTCCTAATGTTGGTGAGAAGTGGTATAAGGCTCAGGATCTTGATGAACACTATTATGGTCCTTACATTAAACCCCAGTACAAAAATTAGGTGAAGAGGATTTTCCTTTCAAGTTTCTTGAGAACAATTATGTCCCCTTGATGAGAATCATCATCAAATATTTCACTTGTGAGGGCAAATTCTCCAGGCTATACACTTATCAGATCAGGCTTCTCATGCATTTTACCAGGGTGAAGATGTTAAACCTCCCATACTTTTTGTTCAAGAATATTGAGAAGATGGATTATTTTTTCCAGAAGAAGCCATACCCCAAGCAGATGAGCATCCTCTATCACTACTCCCTGATCAAAATCCTTGTTCTTCATCATCCTAGTCTCCTCAAAATCACTTGGGAGACATTTATTGGTCATGACATATTCGGGGGTCTTCAAATTCCTCCACCAGTGTCTCAAGAAGTAGGGAACCTTCCAGTCAAGTGAAAATGGGTGAGGAGGCCAAGGAGACATGAATGGATGAGCTTCCAATTTACTTGACCTATCAAAGGGGCATAAGGAGATTATTTGTAGCAGATAGGCAAGTGTTTGCTCCATGGGATGTGGAAGGGGCCTTGCCTTCTTCATCGACACAATAGGTATAGGTACAACAACTGTATAAAGGGAAGGAAAAGGTGCAGGAGGAATACCTTGATGATGATGAGTAAAGTGACTTTGATCTAGCCAAGCATGATGAGTTTGAGTAGCATGATAATCAGACCATTACTTTATAGACTCAGGATCAACATCAAAGACATCGTCATATGGGAAAGGGAAGCTCAAGTGCAACCTTTGGCAGCCAATTTCGAGAGGGCTAACTATTTCATCATATATTTGAAGTAAGAAAACAAGAAATTGAGTGACATACAAATCCTCATGGAGCTACAAATGCTCAAGATGAAACATCAAAGTGGCAAAGAGGCACAAGTTACTTTAACCCCTATTGAGCAGGAAATTGAAAATGATAGGGAGATTTGGCTTGAGAGAGTCAACTTGCACCTTGAGAAGTTACTACAGAAGGCCAACAGAGATAATCAGATGATCAGACACATGGCCTATCATTATACGACCCGAAACAAGATTTGCAATGTGATGGTCAAGAGAATGAAAGCTAAGCTAAGGCGGGCCTTGAAAGGCAAGAAAGAGGAGGATAGACTTAGAATTCTATCTAAAGCCTCCTTGGCTTATCAAATCACATGATGGGGAAGCTTCACACAACTTTCGAGGAAATTTTGAGCAAATTTTAACATTTGCAAGTTTTGGAAATTTGACACAGAAAAATGGCCTAAACGGGCAGCGCCACCGGCACTGTGCTTTCGCTACGGGAACCCAACGGACAAATGGCTTGTATTTTTTGATTCAAGGAACTAAGGACATGTACCCTAGAAATCTTCGATGTTTTTGGATTAGAACAAGGCCACCAAAACGGAGAAAAACATCCTAAAAATGACCCTTCTCCCACTTTCTAGACACACAAAAGTAGTCTTGGGAGAATTGAGTTTTGAGGGGTAAAATGAGCTCAAAATGAAAAAAATCTAGGTGTTCTAGAAGGTAGCCTTGAAGACCTTTCCAATGCGCTATCATGGGATCAATTTGGATTCTAGGAAGACCTTCAAAAGGGACCTGAAAATTGCGCTATGTGTTGAGCTAATGGCAATGCCTGTAGAGCAAATTTTGCTCGGGATGCCTTTTTTCGAGTTTTTTACTATGATCATGGATTCTCTCTCTTGGTGGATGATTTACTATTTTAAATGATGTCATGGCTTGTAAATATGATCGTTAAAAAGTTGTAGAGGGTAGATTCATTGCTTTAGGAGTTAGTTTGAAGTTTAATGAATCAATTTTTCACTTTAAGATGCAAGTTGTTGATGATGCCTATATTCTTGTTCCTTGTTTAGTATGAGTTAGATCAGCTCTTCATCTTGGGGATTCGACCCGTGAAGATAGGAGGTTGAATTCTTTTCTATATCTTCTTCTTCTTTCTCTTTGTGAGAGTTTGGAGTCAGTTGGATGCTTAGAGCTTGATTGTACATCATTGTAAGTAGTGTGGCAAGGAAATTAATAAGATCTGCAGCTATTTTTATGGGATCCCTATGGTATGGAGTTTTAGTACAATTTCTTCTTTTGTGATCATTTTTTTACATGTTTTATTTATGCCATCATTCATTTCATTGCTTCTATTGTTTAAGAAGGATCCATGATTGTCACATTCCCTTCTTAGAACCTCATCAGTCTTAAACACGTCACATCATCAAGCCTAAACTGCTAATGCCTATGCCTACCTTGCCTCATAGAACACCTTGCATTTCTGACCTAATTTCCCAGACCTACCTAGCTCCTCCTAATTCGGCAAAGCACCAACAAAATTCAATCAAAACCTTCGAGCTACTATACCTAGCCTAAAATCCTTTACTTGATCTAGTCATCTTGACTAAGATCCTTATGGAGTGAGCCCTCTCCCAGTTTGGTAGGGCTAGCTACTTGGCTAAGCTTGGTTTCTAGTTACCCTGGTATTTCCTCCCTTTAACTTGAGGTCAATCTAGGTGATAACAAATTGAACAACACTTTTTGTGTTTTTTCGATTTTGTTGTTCAATTGATTGAACGATTTTTGTTCAATCAATTGAACAACACATTTTGCATTTTTTCGATTTTGCTATTCAATCAATTGAAAAACACTTTTTGTGTTTTTTTTATTTTGATGTTCAATTGATTGAATGATTTATGTTCTATCAATTGAACAACACTTTTTGTGTTTTTTTTTATTTTCCTATTCAATTGATTGAATGGTTTTTGTTCAATCAATTGAACAACATCTTCTATGTTTTTATTTTTTATTTTTTTCTATTCAATCGAATGAACAATTACTATTAAATCAATTGAACAACACTTTTTGTGTTTTTTCAATTTTGTTGTTCAATCGATTGAACGATTGTTGTTCAATCAATTGAACAACACTTTTTTGTTTTTACGATTTTGTGGTTCAATCGACTGAGCGATTGTTGTTCAATCAATTAAGAGACACTTTTTTCACTTTTTGATTTTGTTTTTCAATCAATTGAACGATTTCTATTCAATCCATTAAACAACATTTTCATGTTTTTTTCAATTTTTTTGTTCAATCGATTGAACGATTGTTGTTCAATCGATTGAACGATTGTTGTTCAATCAATTAAACAACACTTTCAGACTTTTTTTGATTTTGTTGTTCAATTGATTGAACATTTGCTGCTCAATCAATTGAACATCACTTTTGTGTTTTTACGACTTTGTTGTTCAATCGATTGAATGATTGTTGTTCAATCAACTGAAAATCACTTTTGTTTTTTTATAATTTTGCTGTTTAATTGATTCAACGATTGTTGTTCAATTAATTGACAACACTTTTTTCATTTTTTTTATTTTGTTGTTAATCAATTGAACAACACTTTTTCAGTGTATACTATTCAATTGATTAAATGATTGTTGTTCAATCAATTGAACAAACCCGGTTTTTCTTTGTGTGTTTGTTGTTTAAATAAGCAGAATGAATAACTGTGATTTCTCTGTGATGTTTCATCATTGGTAATTGTTTTTGCCATTTTTATTTCTCTTTTGTGTTTTGAATAAAAACAATCTATTTGGATTTGGAATTTGTGCCCGAGATAAAGGGAAAATAGTAATATTGATACTATTATGACTTGTAAAACCTTTTATGGTTATCTTTATTCCAAAGCTAACCTCGTTCATCTATATAATGACTGGCTGAATATCTTCTCTTTGGACATATCATAAAATGATGTATTAAATATTAATACCATGTTGGCTTATCTTTCACACTTTCAATTAATAAATCCCTTTGATATGATGATATGGGGGTAAAAGTATAACTTTCATTGGCATATTTTTTTTATTTCTCACACCATCCCTAAATCTTTAGGAGTAAATGAGCCTCCCTCCCTTTACAATAAAAATATGGAAACATGGAAATATGAAAATACAATAAAAATATTTTTAAAGAGGATAGGGGGTCTCATTATGAGCTAACCTACTATGATCATAAGGATGTAACAAGTGACATTCCATTATGGCCACCACCCCAGGGAAATGACCTTCTAGATAGTCAAAAATGTTAGAAGGACAGGAGGTCTCATCACGAGCCGCCTGATCACTTTGTTATATTCTAGTGAATGGCACTATGATTATCTGGTTACCATGCCAGCAAGTGGTCCCTTTATAGCAATAAAAAAATGAAACCATCTAAATACTAAATGGAGGACTCTGGCTAATTTTTGGGTTAAGAAGAAACCCTGTCAAGGCTATGAATGCCTGTTGGCAGTAGTAGCTCTGGTTGTGGTATTGAAGTGCTATGTTACATTGCCAAATATTCGTTATCCTATTATTTCATATTGATTCATTTCTAAAGGTGAATTTACCATTTGAACAACATCTATAACTCTATTAACCGATATGCATGCTAAACTATACTTTTATATGCATTATATTAATATTTTCCGATCAATTGATACCAGTAGTCATTATTATTTATTGTTGGTCATGCTTTCGTTACATTTTTCCACTTAAGGAAATATCCCTTCACATAATGATCAATCCTCTGTTTTATTCATTTTGTGGTCATCTCCCATTTTCACGACCTCTACTAATCTGATTGCTTTTGTGCATTTTACATTTCTTTGATTGATTGTCTGGTTGCATTTATGAATCCTCAATGTCCTTTTCCTTTTTCCTATGCTTTATGGTCATGGACGCCCTTTTCTAATTGGAGGGCGGAAGATATGCATTATTGGAGAGAATGCATAATAATTACCTAACTTCACCATAACTTGTTGATTTGACAAAATATTATTATTGCATTTATACGAAAAAAATTCCTAATTGAAATCTTTGCATGCACCTTACCTGTTGTTGTTCAGAACTAAAACTATGGATTCAAGAAAATTATATGCAGAATGGTGAATTATTTACAAGAGAACAACATGTATGGGGGGAAACTCTATTCACAGTGAGCCCACACTATTGCACGTAACAGAAGCAGCTCAAGCAACTTGGGAATGCAAACAATTGTTCAGACAGGATGTGCTTTCATGGCTTCGACCATTTGCATCACTTTCAACATCAGGTCAACCTACATCAGCTTCAACAAATGCTAGTCCATACGTGTCGTTCCACATTTTTTCAAAGCTAAAACTTGAGGTAAAATAGCATAAGTTTCTGATTTATTAAAAATTTAGGAGAATTTCATGAAAATCCAGTACACATTATTTATCATCATTCATTCTACATGTTTACCACTTCCCCTTTTTTAGAGACATATAAGATTTCAGTGTGGGGGAGTGTTACTTTCATTCATTTATTTATTATGACAATGACATTATCCATCACTCTTCTTATTCATTCTCAACACCTCCCTCATTCCATGTTTTTTTACACTAAGCATAGGTTTCAACAATAATTGTAGCAACCACCTCTATTTGTTTCCTAGTATTGCATGAGGACATGATAATTCTCTAGTTTGGGAGAGGAATTGCTACACATGATGGATGTTTTCTACTTTCTTTCTCATTTAAGGCATATAATTTCATTTTTATACAGTGCATAGATTGATTTGCGTATATCTTTAAAACTATGAACTAAATTTTTGTGATTTTTGGACAGCAAGGAGGTATCATTAAAATACACAAATCTAGAAAATTTCAAGTTAAATTAGTTTGTAAAATTTCAAAAATCATGGACTGTCACCTACAACCATTTTTCTTATATCTCATGATCCATGCATCAAAACAATCTTATTTTTGGATTAGACAAGAATTAATATAATAGAAATCAGCTTGCAAAATTTCAGTGAAATAATATTTGTAATTTTTGAAAAAAGGGTTAATGAAGTTTGTCGTTACTTATATCATATTTTGTTGCAACTTCAATACATGTAGTTGAAAAGTCAATGTGAAAATTGTTACGCCTTCATCAACATTGCTAAAATTCAATATTCATTATTTGAGGAAGAAGTCATTTGTTCCATCAATTTCATGAGTTCGGATGAACATTTTTGTATTATAGCTTTGTTAATACAGAGGCTTTGGGTTACATGAGGACACGCAACATATTGAGTTTTGGGGTATGTTGGGACACTAATTTTTCATTATTATTATCACTTTTTAACATCTATTTCATCCATTTATACCATTCTTTATTACGTTATTTATCCTAATTTATCATATAATTCCATTTTATAATTATTTATGCTTTTATGGATAAATATTATTTCTTCTCCTTTATTTTTAATGAATTGATGATTATTATGCATGATTTTACGAATGATGGTTTATTAATGAATTTTTTGTAACAACACTCATGGTTTTAGCCTCCAAGATTTTTTCCAGATTGCAAATTCGATCTCTAGCTCATAATTAAATATTCCAACTTAGAAATTCACTAGAATAAGAAGTGACAGTTTTTCATTAGATGTTTCGGACAAATGAAGGAGAATCTAGAAAATCTGAAACATGGGTTTTGTCCAGAATGGACCGAGTTAGTAAATTTGTGAGCTGTTTTCCAAAATTCGGTCTGTATTAAGAGAAACAGAAGATTATTCGCTGACAATTCTCTTATATTTGTTGCTGCAACCATTTTCCAAATTCTTCCAATCATAATAACAAATTCGTCTTGTTCCTGCTGAATGTTGATGGAAGGATCTTTCATATATGATCTTGCAGATCAATTTGTTTTGTACAATCCCAATTTGTAATGGAAATAAATTTGTAATCAACTTTGTTGTAACTTCCCTCTGCTCTCTATGTTTTTAAATGAAAAATAGATCAAAGAGGGGTAAGATTAATTGGGGAGAATTGAGGGATTAATGAGGGAACAATGGGGAGATAATTATGAGATAGGAGATGACAATTCTTAGATAGGATGTAGGAGGAGAAGGGATAAGAGATGAGAGATGGGATATGAACAATTATAGAACTTGAGGCAAAGCTAAGAGATTCATTATGATGTAATTATTTCTCTCATATATTTTAATGAAGTTATCCATTGAGTTCCACATATGTTATTTGTAATCTAATTTGAGTTATTTCTCAAGGCAAATTTGAGCCTTGGGAAATTACACCCACTACCCTGGATGGGGTGTTGCCTTGAACATCTACATTAGTTTAGTTGTGTGCTTGTTTCTTTGAATTTCAATCATTGTTCTTTAAAGTAAATTTCCATTTTAATCAAGTAATTTGTTAAGTTGCTGCATTTTCCTGATTTGTTATTTCCTGCAATTTCTAGATTTCATTTAATTTACTGTTGTAGATTAGCATTTGAATTTTGTTGAGTGCAATAGCTTAAATTTCCAATTCAGCAAGGTGTGATTTAATTTAGCAACGATTCAAGTTTTGTGATTAGCATAATTGTTTTTTGTGTCATTTTATTTCTTCTTTTTAATTTTAGTTTTATTATTCAAGTCTTACATTTTATTTTAGACATTTCAAGTGCCTAACAAATCCGCCCGGATCCCAGCGGATTTGTGGGCTAGTTAATGGACTTACAGGCCAAATTGGTGGTTTGGTGACATAGATTTTGCAAATTGTGGAGCGAATAATGGGGAAACTAGGAGAGGTCATAACTTCTCTATTTTTTACCAAATTGGGTGAAGAAAGAGGCTAGGTAGCCATTATTGGACATTTTGGACTCATTGCAGAAGGTTTCAAAAGCATTTGAGTATTGTAAACACATATTTTTACAGATTTCAACATAATAGAGAGGGCCAAGCCATTGGAAGTTGGACAAAGGAGACGTAGCCCCGGAGGGGTGAACTTCTTCATCATGTTCTTGTTGTGATGTATTTTTGGTGATGTTCTGTAATTTTTTATGCTACTATTCAATCTCTTATTTATGTTAAAATTGCTCATAAAATTAACATAAAAACTCATTTTTCACTTACAAAACTCATGAATCCGTAAGCACATTAATATAATTTTGTTTCTAATCTTAGGAGGATCTTCGCACAACAAAATAATATTCTTAATCATATCATTTTGGTATTAGAGAACTAGGTTTTCTTTGTGTCACGCGGAATGAGTCGATCTTGTGGACAAGATAGACCTTCCTAGAATCTAAAGAAGACCTAATGACAAGCAAACCAACCAGACACTATCTTTCTCTAAGCGTGCTTTTATAAATAATGGCAAACAAGTGTGTTTAAGGCCTACCTTATGTCCAACGCAAGTTTGGGGAAGTCTTCTCTCCTTTGATCCAAATGAGTTCCTTTGTCGCGAACCTGCAAACACAAACAAGGCAAACAAATTAAATAGCACCTGAATAACCAGTATTATAAAACATATTTAACATGAAAGTCAAGGAGTTCATGAAACAAATAACATGAGATACTTGTTGAGAAAAATGAGCCTGATTGTATTAATTCAAAAGAAGAAGAACTTTACAACCTTTGCCTTGACGCTGTACAAGCTCCTCCCAGGGTCCAACAAGAAGTTTCCTCTACTTTGACAAGCTTCATTCACTCCCCAATGAAGCCAAAAAGGTATGTGATCTCTCCTCTTAAGCTCAAATAGGAAGTCTTGATTTCCCCAGCATTTACCCTAAAAAATGTTCAGCTTCTAACCTCCCTAGCCACTAACCCATGCCTCAATTTATAGTGCACTGGAGGGCAGTTACTAGGTCCTCCTTCAAAGGGATAGAATCCTCCTTCAAAGGGATAGCTCCTCCTAACAAGGGATTAGCTCCTTCTCTTTTGGGATGCATGAACCACTTTGGAGCGAACAATCCACGTTGAAATCCTTCTAGAAACATCTAGAATTAACCCAAAGGTGAGTTTTTTAGGATAAAGTTGCACCTTTTGACTTTCACAGGGGTATGCACCCTCCCCTTTACAGACAAAGTGTATAAGTACGCAGGTAATATGAACAAAGGGTGCGGGCCCGCAGGCAAAAGTGAGAGAAAGTGCGGAACTAGAGTTTCATTGCTTTTTGATGTCTTTCTCTCATTTCCAAAGCTTGTTTTGAAGAGTTGAGGTCTGAGGCTTGCTTAGGAAGCTGGTATAGGTGGTGATAGACCCATACCGACTGCAAATAATCAAGGTGACGATATTTTTGTGTAACAGATTTCCCCCTAAGGTGCGAAGTCTGTAGTAGATGAGGATTTCATTTATCATTTAGGAAGAGTGAAGTACTTTATCATTTCGAGGATCATCTTGCGGAGAGCCCG